>JANAWD010000327.1:0-45116 GCA_027627245.1 Meripilus lineatus | reverse complement strand
ATATATAATACATTTAGAATTCTCATTTATGATGAACGACTTAACCACACACTGGTGGTATTGTTATGATGAGTGATGAGGATGCGATACGGATAGAATTATTGGGGAAAGAGAAAGAGCAAACACAGGGAGGATAGGTAGGATTGGTGAATTGGACTGAATGGAAGGGGACCGAGAGGATAGGGTAGGAGGATCGCGAAGAATTGGAATGCATACGCCGCACATCGCCACGGCATGCCCACACGTAACC
The DNA here is from genome assembly GCA_027627245.1 of Meripilus lineatus. NCBI lineage: Eukaryota > Fungi > Basidiomycota > Agaricomycetes > Polyporales > Meripilaceae > Meripilus > Meripilus lineatus. Next base: position 44,866 of record JANAWD010000327.1, on the reverse strand, counting down.
CAGAAATTCCAAAGTTCGTCCATAGATAGGATAGGGGAGGAAAAGAGGAGGAAAATCGTTCGGCAAGGGCGAGTAAGGCAAACAGAGGCTCGGAGAAAATGAGTCGACTGAATCAGGTATTAAGCCCATCTCCGAGTTCGAATCCTAAAACTGGCGGAACGGAGAGCAGTGGACGTAAAAAGTGAGGTCGCTGGAAATGGAGTTGACCAACGTTGGAGGTAACGGAGAGGGTGTCGATGAGGACGGGAAACCATGAGGTGAAAAGGCATACGAGTGTTCTGTCGGTCACCTGAGACTAGGACCGGATTCGAACCAAGGAAAACGGCACGCCAACTCCGAGCACATGCTGAAGCATTTCTTCCTCCTCGTCCGTCCATTCAGCCTCCCATCCCCATAAAAACCCCCAAAACCGAGAGACTCTATTCGCCCAAGCTTACCCCTTCGCGCTACCATTGAGTCCCGAACGTATCACGAAGCCTCCAAGAAGCACTTCCCCACCTTCACCCACCGACTCCGACCTCTGTCTCTTACTCTCCCCATTCCCACACACCCCACTCAAATCATCATCCCTCTCCTCCGACGACCTCTTCCTCAATCGACTCGGACTTTCAAATCCCCTAACCGACGGAATCTTTATCGTCGGTGTCGTGTTCCTACTTGATATAGTCGCCGTTCCGGAAGGGGGAGAAGACACCGTCGTCGATCCAGGAGTCGAAGCTTCCGAAAACGACCCATCCACGCGAACTCTCTTGGGAGGCGAGCCACTCCTCATTCGTGCCTTCCCCTCCGTCTCCCTTCCACTTTCTCTCACATTAGATTCCACCTCAACGTAAGGGAAGTCTTCCCCACCAACGATGCCATCATCATCCGCATCGATATCGAGTTCCTTCGAGGGTCTCTTCCGCCCTGCAGCAGGTACCGAAGAAGGCACATCAGACTCATTAGTCTCCACCCTCGGGAACGCCTTCGCCAACAGATTCGACCTTGGCAACGGTAACCTCTTCACACCACCATGACCCGTTAGTGCATTTCCATGATATACACCAACCGGTTCCTCAACTTCATCCGAGGAATCGTCAATTATAGAATCACTCTCGTCACCATCTTCTTCTTCTTCCTCTTCTTCTTCCTTGACTCTGATGTCATCACCAAGTAACCTTTCGCTTTGGTGATGTTGTTGTCCCTGTGTTCCCGACATGCAAACGTCATCCCCCTCGCTCGCTTCCTCAATCTGAATCGTAACCGGCCGCTCTACCTTCCCGTGAGGCTGAGACACCGAATGCGCGTTCGGCTGCGAGCGTATTTGTGATTGTGGGTACACTTGGTGGTGCTTCTCCTTCGGGACAGGTGTAGGCGATGATTCGCTTGTCACCCTATTCTCCTGAATTTGATTTGTTTGTCGAGGAGTTTCAGGGACGACATTGTTAGGCTGCGTGTGGGGATAAGCGTTTGTGTTCGTATTCGGGTTCGAGGAAGGGACGACTTGAGGCGGGACGTGTCCGGCTTCAATGTTAGCCTTCATTATCGCTCGCTCGCAAATCGAGCAACGACACTGGTAGAGAGGTGCACAAGCTTCTCTCCAAGCCTATGAAGACACAGGACGTATCAGCATCAACTCGAATATCGCAGAGATGAGAAAACGCACCATTCTGAAAGCGTCCATACTGTAGTACGGTAAGTGGGTAAGGGTTTCCGGTACATAGGGAATGGGATGGATGAGTTTCGGAGCCTTCAATGTAGGCTGCACTGCAATTGGATATACTATTCCCCTCGTCGTTGCCACGGGGCTCGAGGTATCCGACTCGTCGTCCTTATTCGAGGCGAGCGAAGTTGGCGTATCACCACTGGTGGGAGGGGGGGAAGGAGTCGTTTGGAGTGTGGTGGTGGAAAGGACTGGACTCGTCGAATGAGAAGAGGCGTCAGATCTCGAGGAGGTGGATGAATCATCATCTTCACCATTTCTTGCGTCTCCTTCCCCTCCTTCTCTGATTTCTTGCCTCGAGGAATTCGACAACAAACGGGCTCGGCGTTCCTGTTCTTCCTTGACTCGGTTTGCCCTTCGCTCTAGCCAATCGATCCCGTTGTACCAAACAGCTTCATCTCTCAATTCGCGGGCAACCTCTTCATGGGACATCGGTGTGATTCTCAAGGTGGGATCCACATCGTCTGCAGCAGACTCCATCACAACCCTTCGGACAATATTCGTCATTGCGGGAAGTAGGATGTCCCGCATCTGCCTCTGAAACGCCCTAAACGTTTGTTCGCAAAGTTGGTACGAAGGAGGGCACTTTGCCTCGATCGTTTTTGGTCTAGGATGTCTAAACTCTGCCCCCGCTCCGTGTCGACCATCTCCACGTGTATTAGCCTCTCCGTCTTCTAGAGCGCCGTCGTATGTCGCCCCACGGTTCCAGGGACACGGATGACGCGCCTCAATGAGGTCGGGTCTTGGACCGGGATTAGCATATCCGTACCATTGATCCGCGGGGCTGATCCAAAAGCCGTCCAGGATCCTATTCCGCGCCCAATCCGCGATCGCAATCTCCCTTACACCACTGTCCTCTTGAACACTCATCAATTCAACATCGTCGTCTTCACTTGCTTCGCCTTCACTGCCATACCCTCCGTTTCCAGGGTTGCCCGGTCCCGTTATCGAGTTATCCAGAAAATCGGTGCGGTCGTACCTTGTCGCCGCGACTGCTTGTGACAGCATGTCTGATAACTTTGTGTTGCGTCGCAACCAATGCTTATCTCTCGCGAGACTAAGAACGTCATTGATCGTCCCCTCTCCGAGATCGAGGAATGCCTCCACACTTTGCCTGGCCTCCCAGTCAGGGGGGGTAAAGTCCCTTCCACCGACCGCGTCAACATCGTCGGGAAAATGCCTAACCTTCTCCCACAGGAACTCCATTCGGCAGGACCGACAAGTGGATTCGACGTGTGGCCATGTATCCTCATCTTCATTGTCAGCACAGCAGATGAGGTTGAAGTCGTTTTCTGTCTCTAAGGGAGGGGCCTCCCTCAAACAGATACCACAAAACATCGTCTTGCGGTGGTCCCTGCAAGTGTGAATACTCCCAATGAAGGGAATATTGACGATACGTTTTGCGGCATTAAGGCCATAGTTTTGGTGGGGGTGGTTTATGCGGCAGACGAGACAGGCATGGTTTACGAGGCTGCGGAAATGGCGCCAAGGGGATTGACGGAGCGAGGTGATTGAAACATTGGAGGTAGCAGATTGAGGGGGAGGGAGGGGAATGAAGAAGTTCGCGAGGCAGTCGTTTGGGTCTATTACAGCGCAGGCTTGTTGCCAGTATAGGTGGTCTTCAACTGTATGCGGGTAAAGTGAAGCGCGAGTTGAGCGCGGAAAGTCAGAATTCGGAAGATTGCAAAACGAACGAAGCGAGTATGAAATGAAATATTAAGAAGGGATAGAGACGCATCACAGTTACGTTCGCGTTTATGCGAGCAGGAGAGGGGGGGGATCTGGGGTACGGAAATGACGTGTTTCGGGTGACAATATGTGAGGTATGAGGACGCGAATGGGATGGGGACGACTGTATGCGGTAGAATTGGAAGCGAAGAGGGCAAGATTAGGTGTACTTACGAGCGCTGGCCCATGACGGACATACAGCCATTAATCTGCTTTCGAGTTCCTTTGCGTCGCGTATCGCGGTGTATACGAGACGATTGGGCCACGCCCCTCTGGTCTCCCACGTATCTGGACAGTATAGACTGGCCGACATGTCGAGGAGGTAGTGGGTCGCGATTTGTCTGAGAGGGAGTAATTGGGGGTGAGGGAGTGGCTAGGTGACGAGTGGCGCAGCATGGATGTTGGATCGCGGACGTACCTGATAATTTCTGGAGGTAGCTGGTGCCATGATCGCGTGAACTTGCCCTTGTATGCATTATTAGTTGAGATAAGGGACATTGTTGATGATGTATTGATTGAGCTCATCGCGAGGAACGACGAGGGGACACGAATGAATGGGCAGCTTGGTGGTAAGAGATCTGCTCCTCTGCCTATGGCTGGGAGCGTCACAAAGGGTGCACTGTGGGACGCGAAAGTGACAAGCACCACTCCCGATCCTGTCACAGCCCACACACCCGTTCCCACGCACGGACCAAGCTCAGCCACTTCCCACGCTGTGTCTTCAACAGCGCTCGACAACAGCAACAACGGAACGGCGGTGCACCAGGGGACAGCCCACAAAGTGCTCAGGCTGTGCTTTCAGGAAGGCATGCTTAATTCATGGTTGGCAATACCACCCCACTGCTTCGATGCCTCTCCCCGACATGGGAAACGATCCTCCCTTTCCAATACACAACATTCGCACCCCCCTCCCTCCCAGCACCAGCGACCAACCTTTCGTCCTCCCCATGGGAAAAGTCCCTGATCCTCCGTTATCTCCTCTCCGTCGCCGGCACCCCTCTCTCCCATGCCCCACTGGACTATCAATCACGTTCCTCTTTCTTCGCGTTCTTCGATTTCTCATCTATATCATCCAGCGCCATGGATTGCTTCTGTACTCGGAAACGACCTCTCCTTGTCTCCATCCCCAACTATCCTGAGCGTCATCTGCGCGCCCCAGGAGCACAGAATATGTTTCATGTCCCAATCCTTCACTGTCATCCTTCCAGTCCTAGTCATCTTCTTTCCTCCTATGTCCAGACTAGACCTGGTCTAAACACGTCTACAGACGCTTCCTTGTTCGCCGTCCAACCTTCTCTGCAGACTTTCTGTCATAACAAAAACTCCCGAGATACAGAACCAAAAGGAAATCTGCTCGTGAGCATCCACAGGCACGTTTCACGACTTCCTTTCTTCACTGATCGACGCCCCTCGCTTGCAATCACCCATCGGTATTTCTCTTTAATCCTGTGCACGCATGTCGTCCCGCAACGCGTTTATAACTTAAGAATTAGGGTGCATTCCACACGAGTTCGATTGGATCCATCTTTCCGAAGATCCTCCATATTAACGACTGGCAATCGATACCCTTGTTCCTCGGACGACATTGTCCTTACGTCTTTTGTCGCCTCCTCGTGTACAATACAGCCAATTTCCGTATCGAGCGTCCATATATGCGCCCTATGTATTTCATCCCCCAACACGCCTTTGTCGTGGTTCCTTTAATACACACCAAGTCTATATATTGTACGCAAGACGCGTGTACACGTTTTATCATCATCTTCACACCCGTATCTCATCCCCGTCGCGGGAGAAGAATCCACCACCTCGAGAACGAGGTGAACATGAGCTTCATACACACATCTTGGCGCCGATCGAGACGCGTTGCCTCCGCACCTCCCGGGGACAAATACTGACTTCGACGACTCTCTGACGGGCTTCATTCTTAATTGAAGGGTCTAGATTTCATTATGCTGAAAGCTTGTCGGCAACAGTACGCAGCCTTGCGATTGTTTCCGCGGCGGTCGTCCAAGCATGATATCGACATCGATGATGCGTACAGTCCAAGCATCTTGAGCGTTTGAGATATCGATCCTCGCCTTCCGCCGAGCGTATGTTCAAGCAGGTTGACTGCGGGTCCCGCCCATACGACATCATTCTCTTTCGAACACTCGTGCAAGAGAAAAAATAGAAAACTAATACAACCATTGGTTGTGATATGTCGTATCAAGGGTGCTAAGTCTACATTCTGAGCTACCAATGACTCGGATGCCAAGTATCTCCTGATGTCAGAGGGACCAAGGACCCAGATATATATGAGTATAGGGACACGAAAACGAACCAAAGACAAAACAAAGTACGTTTGGGAGTGGAAAATCACTGAATCAATCAGGAATCCGAGCTACACCGGTATGAACCTTCCACGATATGTGGTATGGAAGGTTCATAAAAAGTTTAGGAATAACAGTTCAATGATGAGAGAAAGGGTGGGATATACCGTGGTGTACGGACCCACATTACAACCTTAAAACACAGAAATGATAGGGTAGGTGAAAATCAAACTCAAAACACAGGGGGCCGGGTGGGTGACGTGAGTAAAGAAAGGGAGCAAAGGTACAAAAGTTCGGTAGGAAGAATCTCGGGAGAAACAAACAAAAAGAAGAAAGGAAATAGACATTGTGACAAATAGACAGAACATTACCGAGACAGGAGAGACTGAGGGGTGTGCAATTACAAGGTTTTTGTGTCAGTTATTTTAGACTGCGACGATACATTTCCTTCAACTCCGAATTGGTCTTGCATCGTGGTCAGGGTTGAGATGCGAGGTATATATTATGAGGGGGCTGAACCCTCTTGTTTGGCATCCGTTCCTTGGTTCTTCTCTTCGTGTCGTGTCGGCCTCAGATGTCGAGGGGCGAAAGGATCGCAAGGCCGGCCCACGGAGTGGAAACGACAGGAGTGTCGATGGGCATCTCATCGGACTTCAGGAAGACGATTGGGACAGCTAGTCCGTTATCTTCGCTGCCTTCATAGCTCTCCTCGACTTCTTCTCCACTCTCGCTATCGCCAAAGACGAGGAGTGGGGGGAAGGCGAGTTCTAAAATCGCAAAATATGCGTAAGTGAATATGTTCCGTATAGGAAATATATTCATTGACGGTTCGTACCCTGCTCTTCGTTCTCCTCGTCCTCGGTATCAAAGTCGCCCTCTTCGTCCACTATCTCAATCTCGCGTTCGGCATCCTCATCACTGATGATCTCCACAGCAGTGCCGAACAACAACCTCTCCTCTTCCTCGTACTCCCTCACGGCCTCCATATCCAATGCCCGTGGGGGTGTAACCCTCTCCGACAACCTCCTGGGCACCCTAGTCACCCTCACATCATCACTACCGAATGGTTCTTCCTCGTCAACGATGAAACCCTGAGCACAAGAGAAGTCTCCAAAAGAGAACACAGGTGACGTCACATCCGGAAGAGGTCTGGTATGATGTCGGGGCCCTGGTGGGGGGTGCGTGATTTCGGGAAGGTGGCAGGGGTTGCCAACCTTCTCTAGGTTCCGCGTTCCCCACCAGGAATCTGTACCTTCATTATTGTTGCCGTCGCTGTTGCCGTTGCCGTTGGTGGTGGTGGAGAAGACCGGGGTGGAAGTATGAATGATGTCCAAGGCGGGATTGCCGTGAGTAGCAGGGGATGCATTGGAAGATGATAGCCATGTGAGAGAAACGCGTCGAACTGGAACAGGGACGTGGATCTTGGAGGGACGTTGGATGGGACCGGGATTGGATGATGACACAGAAGACGAGGATGAGGATGAAGGTACGAATTGTGAGACGGGTATGAAGTTCAATGGGGGGATGGGCGATTGGAGATCATCATAGTTACCATCCTTCAACTTCTGTTGGTATTCCAAGAGCTTCTGGCTACGTCGTTCGTGCTGTAAACGCGCGAGTAAGACTTGTCGAGGTTCCGTGTGGTATGGGTCGGCAAGTGGGTTAAGTTCACTCGTATAGGTGAACTTGATCTCCGGAGCCGAGGAATTGACCGAAGCAGTAGCGAGATGGGATTGTGATGATGTGAAGTTGGTGGAGTTGCCGGTGCCGGTATTGGAAGGAAAAGTACGTTTAGTTGGAGATGCTGATTGAAAGAGAGAGAGGAGAATCCGAGAGGAGTGCGTCATACTGTTTTCACGAGTATGAACTCCATATTGCCTTTGATATGGCGTTCCTTGGAATTGGTGTTGTTGGTTGACCGGTGCATGCCGTTGAGGATATCCATTGACTTGAGGGTACGGTCCTTGGGGACCATACCCACGCCACTCCCCAGCTTGAAAACCGAAGGCCTGCTTCGTGTTACCGAGACGAGTGGTATAGATAGGCTACCAAGTATATGATGAGCCCAAGTGAGCATCTCAAGATAGTCTTTGAACGCACCTCCTCGACGGTGTTGCGAGATCGAGGGTGAACAGGAGCGGAGGGTCGTCCGTGCCAAGGGGCAGGAATAACATTGAGTGAAGAGGACTGCAACATGGGATAAGGCATTTGGGCAATCCGCAGCGTGAAGAATAGATTGAGGTCAAGTAGTTGAGCGATTATGTGGGGATCAGCACAACTGAAGAAGAGTCAATCGCAAAGATCACAGGTGACAAGTGGTTTCAAAGGGCAGGTAAGAGAGATGATAACAGTGAGTAATGGGCTCGACAAACCAAAGTGTGGGGGATTCAAACAAGCCCTCTAGCCCTCTTCCTTATATCCCCTCCCCGGGGCCACTCCCTCTTGCTTTCCCTCCTCTGAAACGCAAACCCTCCTTGTGCCTTTGTTCATTTCGCCTTCCGCGATCCGCATCCGTGACCAAGGAACAATGGGATTGTCGGACCAAAGCACACTAATGCACGACAATGCGCGCCCATGGTGGGATTTTTGCATGCACGAGGAATGTGGAGAAGCCCGAGAATACTAAGAAAAGCCATGAGGCGAGCAGCACTGTGCTAATAGAGCAGGGTAACTTTCCCTTCACATATAACTATCTATGGCGGGTCGGGCGTTTGAATGCCCATTTGGCCTTTCGCGTTGTCACAACGTGGCCTTGACAGGTGTGGGAATTGTTGGGGCCGAAGCAACTGCCACCTCGTGTTCGGCAAAGGAGCCGGGGCCTTCCACTGGCCTTCCTTCACATATCACAATCATTTCAGGTGGCCGTGCTTGCTTTTGCCTGACTCGAAGCGAGACAGACTCGGACCGAGACGATGTTCTGCGGGGACAGGAATAGTAGTAAGTATTGCGCTCGTATGTCTACTGTGCCTGTGCCAATGTGATTGTGAAGATGTGAAGATATGAAGATAATCCTCCTTCACTTATTCGTACTACTCGTTCAGGTTGACTCGGAGGCCTTCGTTCTGATTCGGCGATTCTTGCGGCCGTCCAGTACACGACGGAGGTTCCCGACTTACTTCATGGGGAGACAAGGGTTTCAAGTGGGTATTTTACATGAGGATAGATCCTAAGGCTTCGACACTTTGTCCACCTGAAATGAGGATGCTAAACGCTGAAAGTCGAACGTCATGGCCTTCACTGAAAGCACCACGACTTCTCGACACGTTCTCATTCGTCGAGACAATGAGTTCTGAACACATATTCGATCGTGATGTCCCCTATCTTCACTCTTTCTTACTTTCTCTCCACGAAATCTATCTTGCGAGTTGCGACACACTGTGTACTTCGGAAGGAACAGATGGGGAGATACTTTGTATAAAACAAGACAAGAATACAAGCCAGACTAAATTCCCGGAGTGAAGTACTGACTGGGCGGTAATGAGTTCGCTCGTTAAGACACTCCATCTACCGTATTTTATTCCGAGCCCTCTTCCGCCAACCCGAACTCAACCTGAACCTGACCCTTCTGATGCAAGTCCCGGAGCTTATGATGGACGACCTCCTTCATCTTCTCGAATAGATTCCTAGATCCTCCAAAATTCACGGTTTGGTAATCACTAAAACCAATGACGAATCCCACTGATTTCAGCTCTGAAAACATAGATAGCGACTGCCCCAACGATTCCCAATCGAAGGACTCCAAGTCCGAGATTGGGTCTTTCGAGTCATCGAGATCGAACCAGAGGTCGTCGAACATAACGGTTGAAAGTGATTTGGGGGCAGATGCTAGCAAGCTGCTAACTGATGACCAGAGATCGAATTCGCGGATAGTGGGAGGAAGTTCTAGCATAATCTCCATGGCGAGAGTTTCTAGCGAGGTGGCAGATAAGAGACCAAGTACCTCCCATTCTTCGAATTCTATAGTGGATGAAGGGTGGTATCAGTCATGGTGAAAAAAAGATGATGATATTGACAAACTGGGAGACTCATGAAACAAGGCCAGCATGTGCATACGAAGCTTGAGATGCCTTAAACGTGGTGCGAGGCGAATGATAGGGCTAGCAATGTCAAGTTGGTGAGGATATGAGAATGCGAACCCAAAGCTCGTCAAGGATTCCATTTGTATGCCTTGGTGGATCGGGTGATTCCGTGTCTGTCCACTCACTCCCAGATTCAGGGAGCGAAGACCAAGACATACTGGAGCCACAGCCTGTTGACTGTGGGCATCATCGGGAATAGCTACTTCGGCGGAGGAGAGTTTGGGCCGTTCTGTGAGAACGGTGGAGAGCTCCAGGTTATCTACGCGTGTAAAATAACTGAGAACGCTCGAAAGTTCGCCGTAGATCTCCGTAGACATAAATGTGAGATGCTGTAAGGGGGGAATGCAGTGATCCTTGGATCCGAAGGTACTGGGTAATGTGAGGTTCATACCACTGAGGAAGAATCGCGATATATTCGGGAGTTTGGAGAGGATTGTCGCAATGACTCCGACGTCGAGGGATACCTTGGAGGGATCTCCATAGGTTTTATGCAAAATCAAACAACGAATATGGAGACAAATATGTCTCGATGGGTGTAAGAGGTCGATGAAGTCGGGGAGTGTGCTGGGGTTGGATTGCGAGACGGCGATAGAAGTTTTTTGGAATAGATGAAATTGGCTTGACTGAAGCCAAGAGCGGGCAACTTGGCTGCAGCTGGATAGAGATTTGATATCTGTGTACAGAAAGTCAATAATCATATCTATTAGCTCCTGTGGTAATTTGGATTGCATTTGAGACTTTTGCATGGTGTGATTGCACCAACTTGGACTTGGATCCTGCCTTGCTGATGCCAGTGGAAAGGGAGTTCAAGTTGATTGCAACGTTAATTTCACTCATCGCATCAAGGGCGCCAAACTCTCACGTGGAGGAGCCGGACGATCGCGAGTTCGGCGCGTTCAGCTTGAACGCTTGAACTTGTCGTCAACAAGCACTCGACAATCCCGCATCCTCGGGACCAACGTGTCATCGTCCTCATTAATGCCTCATTTTTGATAGTCTGGAGTGGTTATAAGAGTTAACTGATGGTCAGACCCAGATTCTTACCTTATCGTTTGCCAAGCACAATGTCCTCCGACTCATCTCGAAGGTCAGGGTTTAAATCTGGTGGCCAGGGGACCCCCCTGAACCCCTGGCACGAACTTCAGAGCATCGAATTAATTTTACGAATGCTGTCAAGATAATGAAGAGATCCATATACATCCTTATATCTTGTTATCCCATCAAACTATAGGACACCCAGTGGTATGTTTACCTCGCCAAGCTCATGTCAATTCGGCGCTCTCGTCTCTTGACTGCCTTCGTTCTCGATCCTCTCAGAAGCGATACATAGAGAGCCCAAACCCATCACAACACCCGGAGAAAGCTTTATCTCTCCTTTCCTCAACTTGACCAACCCAAGTGAGTCAAGTATGTTCAGAAAATGCTCGCGGCGATCCTCGAGCAAGTTCTCTGCAAGCGCATCTGTACAGCCATTGGCGGCGACCAAAGATCTGGCGAACCTGTTGAATGCACAGACATCTGTCGTTGAATCGTGAGTCTAATCCTTCGACCATTATGCTGTATTGACCTGCGTTGTCTAGTATTCGAAGGCTCGTGATGGATATTGCAAAGTCATCTGAAGCTCTCAAACAATGGGGAGACATTGTTTCGTCCGACTTCAGTGTATGTGCCGTTTTCGTTATACACAATCCCTACATTGATTTATTGGGGTGCTCTCTCCGTTTTCCTTGTCACTGTAGGACGTCCTAACAGCCTCCACGATGCTTATGCTCATGTTCAGTGAGGCTTTGAGTATCTATGGTGATCACGAAACGAGTATACGGGATCACCTGAGCTCGATCCTTGCTCGGGAGGAGGACCACTATGTATGGAAAGTTCGACACAGAGCAACGGGATCTAGAACCAGACAGTATGAAGGTCGTGCCATAGACCCCAACGTTGCCAAACAAGAGGCCGACCTTCTCGCTTTCAAACGGCGCACGACCAAGACATTAATGGGATTAAAATTCGGAGGTCTGCAGGAGCTATGTAATAAAGGCCTCGTTAGTCTCCCTCTTCTCTATATTGTCTCTTGACTGATCACCATCTATCCAGATCGTTGCACACAATGGAAAGTTGGTAGTTCCCGTGCGTATCTTACTCGTTTGACAAGGGATGCGACTAAATGTACGCAGGAGTTATTATCAAGTACGGCTTCTTCCGAAGCAGCGTATGCAGGAGGCCTTCGCACCCAGTCGATTGTTCGCGACGCACAGAATTTGACACAATTGGTTCAGTGTTCTAGTGGGGTTTTGCCAGTTGTTGCTGTAACAACCCAGCTTCCGGCCCCACTACCTGTGCCGTCTCGATCACCCTCCCAAGAGGCAGCTCAATCTCATCCCGCACTCCCGTATGAAGGCTCAAATCCCATTCCAATAATCGATGAATCCGGGCCAACCAGTATCCCGACTGTCACTCCACTCCAAGGGGAGCCTGAGGCCACTGGTACAATTCCCTCTCCCGCCATCGCTTTCTCAGGTTCCCTATACCCATCTTACATGTCCAGCACTGCTTCACATCCGGTTCCAGTTCGGGAACGCCTGGCAATGGCACCTCGTCTTCTGATGCTGCCCAGGCGGTAGCTCCTGTGCAGGGTTCGGTTTCGATTTCGTACTCCACGACCAGGATACCATCGTCCGACTTGCACCATGCGGAACCTTTCGTCAGAGCACCAAGGAATGAACAACCTTGTGACCAACGCTTCGTTTCGCAGGGGCATTCTACCCCTCCGTTGGTCGTTCATTCACATTCAAACGCTCTGGTGACCGATGCCGGTGTACTCCCATTTGCCCAAGATCCAGATGCAGTCCTTCCGACTTATCAAGGGACCTTTGGTACCGAGGACAGAACATCACCCGTGCCTACTTCAGGAATAGGGCAAGGCTCGCCAGAGGCCAAGGAGATCAAGGGAACTTTTTATGAGGACTGGAAAAGTCCAACAGGAACCCATTAACGAGCTTGGGCTGATAACACCTGTTTCCTTTGGGTCTATCAGTTGTAGTGTCACATTTTCAAGTTTCTTTTCTTCTCGAGTTTGGATTTGCCAGACAACATAGCACTCGATGGGCAATGTAGTTGTGGGTTCAGTACAGCCACACGAGCACAGGCAAGCAAAGGGATTCCCTTGGTGTTGGTCTGAGTCCTGGGCGTAACAGAAATGATGCAAATCGAGGTTGTGTCGACATCCTTTGCCTTGGCTCTCGATGCCGAATGTTGCGCCAAGAGAATGCTTCCTATCATTCCGAATAGGCGCCGATCCTGTCCCTGTCCAGACCGGTTGGCGCTTTCGCCCCTCCACCTCTCAATGAAACGATGATGTCGTATTATGCTGCAATTCGTCAAGTTTTACAAAGCACTATAGATGATAATACCTTTGGGGATTTGGAGAGAAACGTTGGTAGTTACAGCAATTGATCGGTATCCGTAAAGGTACAAGTGGCGCTCTTAATTCAATCCCAAGAGTGCTAACAGCGTTAGCCTGCTATGTTTGACAGGTCAAAATTGCACTGATAGCCTAACCGGTGCCGGAGAAAGCCTAAGGATGATTTAATCCACGGAGATCCTCATCACGTTCTGCCGAGAGCGCGAGGAAGAGTCGCCTCCGAGCACGCTTTCATCGTCGACCACCACCATCTCCTCCGTCTGCATACGAAGATGTTTCGCAGTATTTCTGTCAAACAAGCTACGAACAAAATCGCACATAATACCACGGTCCCAGGTTTGGGTGGCGTTAATCACCTTCAGAACCTGATCATAGTCGAGAAGACCTTGGTTCGATCGTGGGTTCTTCGCTTTTCTCGAGCTTTCTGTGTTCACATCTGCGCTTGATATAGTCTACAGACATTGACAACAGATATGACAAAGGCGTCAGAAGCACTTAAGCTGTGGGGAACCGGTGTCGGAGCGGATATGAGTGTAAGCACGATGTATTGTGGCGCCGCGTGGTACTGATGCTTTACGCAGGATATCCTAACAGCATCGACAATGTTGATGTTTATATTCAGCGAAGCACTCAATATCTACGCTAATCATGAGGCAGCGATTCGAGGTCACCTCAAGTCAATACGAGCCCAAGAGGAAAGTTTCGAGGAGCTCAAGCAACGACATAAGGCATTAGGTGCCAGAGTCCATGCCGCCCAAGCCAAAGCGAATAAGATGGGACCTGGGAACAAGGGATATCAGGCGCAATACGAGCTTTTTTTGAGGCTACAAGAAGATTTCAGGAGAATGGACTCGGATGTGATGCAGCAAGAAGCTGGTCTCATAGATTTCACACGGGCGAATGCGAAAACGCTTATGGGGATTAAATTTGGAGGTTTGCAGGAGTTATGCAACAGGGGATTGGTAAGTCATAGAATCATATAAAAATATCCGAAAGCCGCTGATGTACGGTAGATCGCAGCCCACAATGGCAAACTAGTAATCGCTGTGAGTTTCGAGGTCTGCTGAAAGCATGGATGATTCTCATAGTACCCTCAGGAACTCTCTACGTCACCAACCCAACCCGGTGTCCCACGCCCATCACATTTAGATAGCGTTCGGACCGGAGCAATTGTCACTGATGCTCAGACCTTGTCGAAGACCGTTACCCTATCTGAAGCAGTCTCTCCCCTTGTTGCGTTATCGACACAAGTAGCAGCTCCTCAACCTCCTCCTCAGTCCGTTGTCCCGCCGACATCGACATCCCCACCGATCCCTCATACGACGCCACCCCCTCCTACACCTGGGCCAGCCTCGATATCGCAAACGCCTGCCATCCCGTACTCAGGTGATGCCCCAATCCCGATTATAGATGAATCTGGCGCAGACAATGACCTGCCACAGGCCCGTCCGGTGTCTTCTCGACCAGACGTTGCTGCCATGGCCGTGAGCAGTAGCTCTCAGCGGGCATCGCCTCCGCCAATATCCCCTGTTGCTTCAGAATTCCGTACAATGGCGTTCTATCCGGGGTATATGCCTGAAGGAGGAAATAGAGCCTCTACATCCGCTGTCGTGACTCCGGTCTCGAGCGCACCACTTCCATCTGTCCCGTCGTCCCACAGTACACCGCCTGTCCCCGAGGTGGATCTGGACTCTGAGCCTGCTACTATCCCCTATAAGCCACGGAGATCTACTCCTAGGGGTAGCCGTTCGAGGGCGTCATTTCAGCCAACATCGACCGTGATTAGAGAGGAAGACGCAGGGCGACCTTCCACTGCGCAATCAGGAAGGCAAACCGGGGCATCTCCTTTACAGAGCTACGACTCTCCGCCTCCTGCCACCCAGCCCGCAGTCAATGCGCCGGCCATCTATTCGAGCAACACCAGCGCTACAAACGCACCGAACCCGGTCCCAGCGGTTTCTACGACAAATACCCTCGCCGTGAACGAACCATTGTATTCGGGTACACCCGTTGATGTCAAGAATTCTTCCATACCCCCTTTGTACGACACGCAATACGCAACAAACTTCGACACTGGTCGAGACAAGAAGTTACCAGACCCGCTCGGCAGCGAACTCCAGAGCGCGCCATCTTCATTCCGAACCGGAGATTTCAAGTCTTCTGATCCACATACACTGGAATACACGAGTTCCTTCCAGACTGTCGATACTTCAGGTTTTCCATCTGGTTTCGGGGATAGGAAAGACAAGTCTACGTTCCAATTATGATTATGACACTCTGGGGTTGGAGTTTTTACCGTGTTGCCATTGACGGTATACGTTAGCGCGTATGACGTATAATCTGTCAAGTACGAATTGACTGTACAATGGAATTAGGGTATATATAAACATCGTTTTTCTTTTATGTCGTTCTCGGACTGTATACAATAATATGCTACAAATATGACGCATGATCTACTGTGGAGCGATAGATATCTATCGGGGGTTGTATACAAGAGAGAAATCCTAGAATCTGGTTGCAACCGTAACCCAACTGGTACAGAAAAAAAAAGCAATAAATAGGCGACTGTCCATAATAACCGCGTTATGCATCCAAGAGTTCCTCATCCCAAAGTGTCATAACATCCTGTCGGAGCATTAAGACGTCTTCGCGATAAAGACTGACTGCACTCTCGATAATAAGTCGTTGAACCGGGATTTGAAACTGCGCTCGATTTTGTATCCCAATTCTTAACGACCGAAAGAAACCATCTGATCCGATCCCATCGACTCCAAAGAGTACATTTCGCAACACCAACGTTTCCAACATTGGGAAAACACCAATATTAGGTTCATTATATCCTCCGTCTACCGTCCAATCCACAGAGACTTCGAGAGCTGTCGCCACACACGTTTCCTTCCAGCCATCAAGAATCAAGGTTTTAACGCCCCTCATCTTTCGAAGCACTGGCCAGAGCGTCCCGAAGGGATTCGGTGACGCAGCTGGGTGAGGAAGGGAGGGCACTTGGCTTAACGAAAGAACCTGAACGGATGAAGGTCTGAATCTGCGTAATATGCGTTCGGGATTAGGAACGAAAGGCGACACTGTCGCCTCATAAATCGGGATTCTGCCGTGTTCGGTGGCGGGAACGGTGCACGGGTCGACCTGGGCAGATGAGTCGAGAAGGGAATGGTGGACCAAGTTCATGAACTTGGCAGAACCTCCCATTGGGTATGGGTATTCGGCCCAATGGGACGCACATGCGATCGCAAATGAACATGGAACGGGGGCTGGGAAAGATATCGTCTTTGTGCCACAATGAAGGCGGACGAAAGTGTGGGATGGAAAATGAAGGAGTCCAAGGAGCCAGTCATGGAAATTTTCGTGGCCATGGACTTCCAGAACATTCAGACGAGACAGGTTCACCTGACGTGGAGTGCAGCTGATGCTGTCTATCTTCGTTCTGATAAACAGCTGCTCCAAGGACGGCATCTTTTCGAGGACATGTAGGAGACTATTCGGGAAGCTCCAATTTTGAGCTGATGACGAAACCAGATTATGGTGATCAATGTGCAGGGTCGTGACTGTGGACTGTGCAGTCCGGGAAATGGCGGAAACAGGGAGGGAAGAGCGTATTTCCCGTAAGCAAGGGAGCTGCTCGAAGAATTGAAGGATTGGCACTCCCCTGTACGGGTTCACAGGTGCTGTCGATTCTAAATTGATAGAACGCAGTAACGGTGAAGGTACGTCCAAGAGCCTCTTTATTTTGTGAAAGAGTGTAGGCGGGAGGGAGAGGCGTAGATCCTTGATACGTTTCATTTCAGCTAGGGCCGCCTTGATACAGCCTTCAAAGCGCTTGTATGCCTTCGGTGATTGAGCTCGTATCGTCAGAGGATGATGTTTCGAGTTCGTGATCATGGTCTCTATCCATTCCTTGTTGGACTGCGGGGCGATGGCGATGTGACTCCACAGAGGTGGATGTTCGATGGTGATACTCCTCCATCGTTTACACGTGTGGATGATGCTTGATAAGGAAAATTGAGCTCCGTCCTCCAATGTGTCCGTAACAGCCCATCGAAAAATCTCTAAGAGGACTACGGGCGGGAGTAGGGTGGTCTTTGAGAACGCATTCGATTCTTCGTAAAGAGTAGCGATCTCCTTTCGATGGAATTCAATTTCTGCAAGGATTTGGTCTCGTTCTTGTTGTATTGAGAGTTTGCTGGCGCTGGCAAGGGTAGCAATGCATGGCAGTTCGGCGAAGTCGGAATCCTCGGATGTGGGATCTGCAAGAAATCTTGGCGACGGAAGGAGAGGACAGCTCGATATACACGTACTCATATGATACACTCACTTGTGTGAGGGGTACGTCTTGCTGGTGGTCGTGAGAGGAGGGCCTGGTGAAAGGAATGGTAAGAGGTCAAGAAGAGCTAGACGCCCATTTGAGGACGCTGGAGTAATAAACGCGCTTGGAACTGGAATGAAGCCACCGGAACGTGTATCCAGTTTCGGTGTCGTCGTAGTCGCGTGGGCGACTCGTGTAAGGTAGGTCTGTTGCACAAAAAACCTGGCGTTAAGACGTCAGATCATTCACACCGTTGTTGGCAGAAGCCAAAAATTCAATTGTAGAAGCTAAATCATACCAGCATCACAGGTACGAAGAAACAAGGAGATTAACTTCGTGGAATGGATACAAGAACCACTCCAAATGCAAATCTCGAATCTATCCCCGTTTTGATATATGGGGTATCTATCTTTGCCGTTATCTGTGTCTCCTCGCGGCGAGGAATTCGACAATCTCACAGAACCCAGAAACCATGATAATGGTATGAGGGTCAATATCGTAACGACTGACTCACGGTGTCACAGGAGGATAATAATGAGATGTCGGTGTTTTCGGGAGCCGAGTGGACAGAGCACACCGATCCCTCCAGCCGAAGGCAGCGCCATGTGTGTTCAAAAGTCGGTTCTTGATTGTTCTCCCAGTCAGCACGGCTGTCATGTGTGACTGACGGGCGCGACAACGGGATGGTTTACGACGTAGCGACTTGGTGCCATTGTATGACTGTCTACCAAGGTAAAAGAATAGTCAACCGTCCGGGCTTTTATCAGGAAACTTACGGGATATGTCTAGGTGACTCGTTGGGACCCGAGAATGATGAAGGGTGCTTTGCAGAAGACGTTGGCATGTCAATGCTTGATGATTGCGGAGTAGATTCGTAGGTTCACGCGCCGGTAGAGATTCTAAGGGGCGAACACTGGGAAACAACCTCCGAGATGACTGAATGAAGTAATGTCGTGATGGGCAATAACATAGTATCGGAGGTATGTTTTCACAAGGCTGGGAGGTGAAACCTAATAGATCTGACAAAAATGTTGATACGTGGAGGCTTGTGTGAGAGCGACATTACCTCTTGGGTATGCGAAATGGTGACTCTCCGAATGATTTGAGGATGCTGACAATGAAGTGAGGCCTGGAATACCACTCTGTGATAGTATTTGGTACCGAAAAAAAGCGAAGAACAAGCAGGTGTCATAGCAGTATTGATGGAGCGATATAGATGCTGTAGATATGATCCAACAACTCGTTCCTCTAGTTTTTTGCAATCAACCTCGCCTTTGAAGGCGGGTGCAAAAGCGCTTATTTGGGCGTCTCGTCTGTTTTCCAGACGCCCGACCTCTTTCCTTCTGCCTCGACCATGCCTCTCAATGTTCCTGGAATTCTTGTTCCCCTACACCTTCTAATAGCTCCGCGGCTGGTCATTCCATCTATTATTATCAAAGGTCAACCAGTATGTAACATGCGATACCAAGGGCAATGCGTTGACACGACTTGTTTCGTGCAGTAAGATATTCGCCAGCTTGACTTCCGGGAGTTGCGGAAGGCTGGATACAGAGGTGCTGTATTTGACAAGGACAACTGCCTCGTAAGCTGCTCCATAGGTTCCTTCATTCTTGTGTCTGAGAAATGGAGTAGACAATTCCCCACAGGGATCAACTCGTTCCTGAGTTGAAGGTCAGCAGCGTGTTTCCTGGCCTTGCTTCATACGACTAAGCCAAAACCATCCAGGATGCGTGGAAGGAATGCCGCGATACTTTTGGAGAAGGGAATGTCCTTGTAGTGAGCAATTCTGCAGGTACAAGGCTAGATCCCGGGGAAATCCAGGTATTTCGCACCATTCTTGACATGCTGAAGAACTCTCATTGACGATGATACAGGCTGAATCTGTGACCCACCACCTATCCGTTCCTGTACTTCGGCACAAGTCGTTCAAACCTGCCTATTCTTGCATCAAGGCTGTCCGAAGATATTTCACCTCCCTGCCTAAACCGATCGAAGACCACGAGCTCATAGTGGTGGGCGACCGAATATTCACGGATGTAGTTCTGGCCAACAGGATGGCGCGTGGAAAGGCCAATGGGCAGGAACGAGACGGCCCGCTGTCTGTATGGACGGATGGCGTGTGGGAGCGAGAAAGCATGGTTCTCCGAGGTCTCGAGAGGAAAATCATGGAGCTTGCGAAGAGTTGGGTTCACCGAAAGGCACCTCTTGGTGATGCGACCACGAGGTCAGAATATCAGAGGTTTGTACGAGATCTCCCACCGCCTGAGGTGAAGGAAAAACCCGGACTATTCAGTAGATTTTTGGGCAGTATACGTGGCGTGTAAGGATCATCGTTACTTGAGATGCTTGAATGGAATCCACCTCCGCTCTTGGAATAGAATATGAGCCCGAATTAGACTTTTCGTTGATGCGTGGCCGGGAATATGTCATCGGGAGTATTCGAGGCGGACGGAGTGATGACACGATCGTGAGGATCTGGCAATACAGCAGCCAGGCCTAGCACTCGTCACTCCTCGCAATACGCAACCCTCCGGCATCCCACCACCACTGATCAACGAGAGTGGGCCACATCCTGGCTTTCTTCCACGACCACCATGTTCACCCCCTCAACGACACCTTCGGTGGTGTCGGTCAGGGCAATGGGCGCTCACTTATTCACCCCGAAAAGATTTTCGACCACCTCGATTCATAGGCAGACATGGAATCTACAGCGACTTCACCATCCGACACCTATATACCAAGGACGTCTATGCTTGCAACAGCGATTATTCTCGACGACACCACGACATTCTGCAGCCCATGTTTCCACTCCAGAATCGAGTCCGAGCAATTCTCAGAAGTCCAACACCTCGGAGTCTTCATTACAAACCAATACCCAACCTCAACGATCACTCCTTTCTCGATTTCTGCCAACTTCGTTTCTGAAAGGTGACACTGCCAAAAGTGCCTCGTCTTTCCGAAAGATTGTATCTCTCGCGAAACCGGAACGGAAGCCTCTAGGGATCGCCATCGGCTTGCTATTCATCTCGAGTTCCGTCTCCATGAGCGTACCGTTCACGATTGGGAAGCTGATCGACTACTTCAGTTCTACAACTCCTGTGAGTTTGCTTGCTGTCCTCTTGTTCTCTCGTGTTGCTCATTTTCTCATCTGACGTTTTCTGTATCACAAAATCCTGACATCGCGTGGTCCATGCTGACTGATCGCTTGGGGAACAGCAAATACCTCTGGGGCTATCACTTGGACAAGCATCTGCTATTTTATTATTGCTATTTACGGGAGGAGCGGCTGCTAATGCAGGACGAGCTATGCTCATGCGGCTTTCAGGCGTGTTCATCCCTTGTCATCTTTGGGTGTTTATAACGAGGAGCTGTTTATGCGGATAGGCCAAAGGATCGTCGCTCGTCTGCGGGAGAGAACCTATGCTGCAGCACTACAGCAGGAAGTGGAATTTGTTGAAAAGGGCGAGGGAGATGTCATTAGCAGATTGAGCGTTGATTCAAGTATTGTTGGCGAGAGGTGCGTATTTTGTTGTGGCTCGATGCGAGAATTCATTTGAAAAACGTCGATAACATAATTCAGTGTAACGCAAAATCTGTCAGATGGTCTTCGTTCAGTAGTGATGGCTTCCGCGGGTCGTAAGTCAAAATCATGTCGTTTCACTTTCAATCTCGTGTTGAATATCTCTATAGTCGGAGCTATGTTCTACATTTCACCGACTCTCACACTTCTCATGCTCTCAGTCGTTCCTCCGGTTGTTTTGGGTGCAGTATGTACATTACTGGTACTTATATGCGCATCTAAATCGCTGGCTATTGCAGGTCGTATACGGGAGGTACCTCAAGAAACTGTCAAATCGGACCCAGGAATCTCTCGGTGAAATGACGAAGGTACCCTAACCCTACCTAACCCTAACCACAATCTGCTGACCCACGTAAAACCAAAACAGGTTGCGCAGGAATCATTGTCGGCTTTGCGGACTGTCCAAGCATTCAACGCACATCCACAAGAAGAAGGAAAGTTTCACAGTAAAGTTGGCGACGTGCTTGCTCTTCAACGGAAGGAAGCTGTCGCTAGTGGGATTTTCTTCGGGAGCACGGGATGGAGTGGAAATGTGACTCTGTTGGCTCTTCTGGGATATGGTCTGTCATAATCAATCCGTTCCTCTACGCACAATCCAGAAACTTACTTGGATCTAGGTGGTACTCTTGTCAGTACCGGTGTCATTTCGGTCGGAGAGCTCACGAGTTTGCTTCTCTACACGGTGTACGTCGGAAGTGGGTTGCAAGGCCTCAGGTGAAACTCTTGTCGATTTTTTCTCTTGCCCCGAAACTGAATACCTCTAATCCCAGCGGTTTCTTCGTACGCTCTATCTTCTATTGACCCGTCAGACATCGAGGTTCCTAATTACATATTCGTGGTTATAGTCCGCCATCATGCGTGGCATTGGTGCCGGTGTTCGGATATTCGACCTACTCGATCGACAACCCATTATTCCTCCACACATTGGGGTGGATGTCGATCCCAAGAGGCGAGGACCTATCAAATTTGAGCGCATCACCTTCGAATATCCTAGTAGGAAGAACGTACAAGTCCTGAAAAACTTGGATCTGGAAGTCGGTGTCGGAGAAAGCGTAGCCATCGTGTAAGTCTGCATCCTCTGCCGTGTTCCCCATGGATTCCTAAATCTCGTTTCTAGGGGAAAGAGTGGTAGTGGAAAATCCTCTATCAACTCGCTCTTGATGAGGTATTATGACCCTGTCTCTGGCAAAGTGACATTTGATGGACAAGGTAACTCAGCTGTTCCGCTTACTCCATTTCTTAAGCTCAAGATTTTACTTCGGCTCAGACATTCGAGAATTCAAGCCCTCGTCATGGAGAAATATAATTGGTGTCGTTCCCCAAGACCCCGTTCTCTTTACAGGAACGATAGCTTCCAATATCGCTTATGGAAACGAGAATGCCACGAGAGAACAAATTGAGGCTGCTGCCCGCCAGGCAAATTGTGAATTTATCTGGGGAATGCCGAAAGGGTTTGATACAGAAAGTGAGTGAATCTGGTCCATGGCTATGTGGACTGTAATAATCTAGGGACCGTAGTTGGCAGATTGAGCTTGAGCGGCGGACAAAGACAACGTTTAGCGATAGCGAGGGCTCTGCTCAAGAAGCCGGCGATTTTAGCTCTGGACGAAGCGACATCTTCCTTAGACGCTACTTCTGAGCACCGGGTTCGGTTCATTTTCTCTCAATCAATCGAAACGGAACCTGATTCTCGAACGCAGGTGAACGATGCGATCGATAAGATCTTGCATGCTAGGAATACGACTTGCTTGATTGTGGCACACAGATTGTCAACCATCGCTCGTGCGGAGAGGATTGTGGTTCTCGAAGGTGAGCCATTCCCGTAGACTTCCGAACTCCCGCCCGCGAATACTGGAACTCCGACATAGATGGTCATATCACCGAGTCGGGAACATATCGACAGCTTGCCAACAGGGAAGGATCAAGATTTAGGGAATTAATGGCGGCTCAACTCAACGCCGCTGCTGGAGAAAAGCCCGTATCCGAGGATACCGTTACGAAAGATGGTGTACAGGAGCCCTCAACAGGTGATGTTGTGGCGTCGGAGGCATCATCGGACTATGCTGCAGGAGAGCCAGAATCAAGAAATGCTCGGGATGAGGCCCGTTCATGACGATAAATGAAGAGAGCACTGGTCAGTGGACAGAGCTCAGGACGTCTACAATGGAAAAACAATCCCCTCTTTCTCACCTCCACCAGCTCCGCAGTACTGTATCGATATTATAATGCTACCCAGGGCCTCATAGATAGAATGCGATACCATCATATATTCGCAGAAGCTGATTCGAGAGATACAGATATACACACGATCGAAGGATGTTTCCAGCGAGCCGAGAATTGCAGTTCTCTGGATTTCCTCCTTTCCTTCAAGAGAAATAGAACGACATGGGAGGATAGAACCCAACTTGGGGTAGCGATTCCCCGTAGTAGTTGACACGCTCACAATGAGTGCTACTCAACGGCATTATGCGGCGTGCCAGACTGGTGAATCATTTCGCCACCTCTGCGCGGATCCTTCAGTTCCCAGGTCGGGTGATTGGAGCTCGCATGGCGAGTCCTCGAGACCTCCGTGACTCATAGAATACATCGTCAATATGAGTTGAGCACAAAGATTAATGGGATTGGTATTCACCTTTCGTTGTCTCCAGTGCGGGCCGAGGGATCGTCGATTTGTTGCTGCATATCCACGTATGGTTCACTCGTAGCCCCTGCGAAAATGCTGGTGCAACGGATCTCGCTCAATTCGACCCAGCTATCCTGAGCACGTTCTTCATCGCGGACATTCCGGAGGTTGAGTATGAAGCGAGTGTACAAGATTGTCGAGAAGCTAGACGAATGTGAGTGCTTATGTAGAGGATCGGCAAAGACAAGGTATCTTTTACGTTATCGCAAATAGGGGTGCTGGTGAATTCAAGTTCTGCCACTGTGGGCAACATGATTGAGATCTTGTTTTTTTTTAAAACAACATCAATGCTCACTATGAAGGCATTAAGTATCACGACAGCGTTCAATACGAGGTGAACTCTGTGCTCAGAAGACGGGTATGTCACTACTATCTCGGATATATACCACATCAACACACCCGAAATAAATGGTTCCTGAAAGCAAGCGTGGGCGAAGTCAGCAGATTGAAGCTGACTCAAAAAAATTCCAATTCTCACCATCTCGTAAGAAGAGGGTCGTGATCTTTGCCTTGATGCCGGCTTGTTTTGTTGCTCTGTGCAAGCGGTAGGTCTTCATCCATGTTATTATCAATATCACCCCATCCGTGATGATAGTACTGCTCCGAGAGACAATCAATGCTATGTAATGAATGTAAATACACATCTGGAGATCGAATGGAAGGAGTACGTACCTCTAGAATCAGTTCATTCAGTCAGTCGGGTTGGGAACATCGTAGCACGGGAGAGACATTCTTACATTAACGTTGATTGACCGTGGAGTCCGATACCATAGGCACACACCCCTCTCAGCGACAGAGGATCTGCGAGGACGCCGATGTGAGTTACATGCGTCCATGTATTCTTCAAAGTATGTGGATTAAAAATGAGAATTTAAAAAGTTTCTAACTGCATCACGCTCACCAGAAGGAGACAGGATGGTACGACAGAAAAGCAAAGCACTATCATAGTAGGCAGTCTTTTGCCCCCACATAGTACCCATACCCGCAAACCATTGAACACTGATGACATGATAAAGGTAAATCAGTTCATCATTGAAGGGGGGGGGGAGATATTCAGTCGACTCACTGCAAATGGCTAGCGATATCGTCACTAATAGGCCGTAAATGAGATGGATTAGAGCTTTGCATCTGAATGGGGCTCAGAAACGGTGGCAAGAGGGCTGAAGTTGAGCTGACATACCCCTAGTGGTGCAATGTGAGTGGTAGACGTACAAGGGAAATAGGAATCCAGACTTACGATGATACTCAATGAACCAAGGATCGACAATGATGATGCTGCATATAGTATCATGCATCCCAAGGTCCCCATGCGAAGCACAAGATACACGAGACTAATGGGGGTGAACCTATACTTCCAGACCACTTTGACCTCCTTGTCGATTGTGATAAGTATCTCGTAAACAAGGAGGGCTAAACGAAAACATATCCGTAAAGCAGGATGAGGGTCAGTCCTAGTCGAGACATACCGAGAAGGGCTGCTCGAGAATATTTTATTCCTTGCCTAAATCCCTCGAGGTCAACATTTCAATGATTGGGATACGATGAACTCTTGCTTACTGGCTGGAGTAGTATGTTTCAAGCTCGCCCATGATGCCGGCAGGCTTGATGTCCTTGTCAAGAGTAGTAGTATCAGACGGTGACTGGTTGAACCCCTTGTATATAAGACCACTGGTCTTAATATGCGCTGAGGATTTTACTCACTCATAAGTGTTGTGAGTGAAGTGTTGTCTGGGAAAGGAGACAGTGTATCCTATTCCATTATCGGTTTGGGGTCTCGGACGGGTTGATTGACAATGGACATGTTCCATTAGGCAGGGTTAATAGGAAATATGATCAGAACTCACGATGACTGGAAGGGACCGTTGACCATCCACGACGAGGCTTTTGGAAAGGTTCTCTAACGAGGCCTTTTCTTCTTCCGGTGATCTGAAAGAGCGATATAGTCCATAGTAGAGTCTTTGCTATGGAGTAAGTGTGTTATACTTCAGGGCACACAAGACCCAGACGGTATGGATACCGCTGAGCTTATTGATCATCCGGGGCTTCGAGATGTGCAACGGAACCATATCATCAAGAACGGTTGAACCTTGGGAACCACATTACCTGAAGACATCGCCTCCAACACAAAGAACGGAGCCAGGTTCAGGATCAAATTTGAGTTGCGTTATCAAGGCATGGAAGATGCGAAGGTCGTAGTCAGGGAGAAGTAATCTAGCGATGACTTCAGTGGGTGGCCGTGTGGGTATGCATGACGCTTAAATGAACGATGATGGCATAGGATTGTGTTTTGGATGCCACGGAGCAGACCCACGTAAAACTCGTCCACCACTCCCTGGTCGTGGGCCTTAGACTCTGTACAATATACTGCATTTTATTCGCTTTCACTCTCATGCATGGATCAGAATAACGCTTCAAAGAAGGAGATACAGATACCTTATGATAGGGAAATAAGATCCGAAAAAGGATGCTCTCTCTTTTCAGTCAATGTCTGTCAATGTAGGCGATGGTTGATCCACTGTATGCTCCGGTCGTTCGGGGGATCCGTGTTTCCATGAGGCTCGTAGAAAAGTCAGGGTTCCTGTCATGAAGGGTCATTAGCAGAGACAACACCTATTATATCAATATCTTGAAGGTCAAAAGCGAAGCGAGCGAAGAATATCGTCGAGAAGTTGAGGGGAGACGTTGAAGACGCTCGAGGTATCAGAATAACTTGACCGGGAGCACGTGGTTGTCATATCGAAACCGAGGGACCTATGAATGGAACATACAATGAACTTGAAGTCAGCGTCGCTCGAAACATCAGATTATGCTGTGGGTTAAGGAATGACCGGGCTGAGGCACGGTCATATCGGTAAGAAAGGACATCCCTGGTTCGCAGACGCGGCTCTGTGCCACGAGTTGTTACGGAGCGCGATCCCCTCTTTCTCGCATACATCAGGTCCGTACTACTGAGTTGTTATCTGATACTACCCGGCTCCATATACATGAACACAATACCATCATAAAGACATACAAGCCGAGAAGGAAGACATAGGTATACACACGTACAAGATCGAAACAGCATTCAACGAGCTAATGATTGCAATAGTCCTCTATTTATCGGTTCCGAACAGAAATATGAATCCAGGTAGTCGTACCAGCACCAGTCGCAATCCTGCGT
Organism: Meripilus lineatus; assembly: GCA_027627245.1. NCBI lineage: Eukaryota > Fungi > Basidiomycota > Agaricomycetes > Polyporales > Meripilaceae > Meripilus > Meripilus lineatus. The sequence continues at coordinate 17,883 of JANAWD010000327.1, read as the reverse complement.
AATCAAGATACTCTCTCCATGGATAGTACACAGAAGATTGTCTTCGCTCCTGGCTGCGAATGTCCAACGTCACATCTCTACGCAGATTCTTCAGTTCCCAGAGCGGGGATCGGGGGTGTACCCGGAACGGCTTCAGAATCTCCGTGGCTTCCCAAATATAGTGTTCATAAACATACTGGCACGAGACTAATGGGGTTATCGCACACCTTTCGTTGCTTCTAGGGAAGTCCTCCAAAATGCCAATCGATAAGGGATTCTCAATCTGTTGCCGTGTCGATTCATACGACCGTTCGCCCGACGCCTCCGCCGAATGTTCCAGGGGAGCACCAATATTCCCCACAATACTCGCGAAATCGAGACTACTCAAGTGTGTCGGGCCATCCGCGATAGACCCTGCGTTCTTGACATCCCGAAGGTTGAGGATGAAGCGAGTGTACAAGATCGTTGAGAAGCTGATCGAATGTGCATGTGAGCGTTTGTAAGATCCAGAGTAGTCGAAGTCTAGCTCACGTTGTTGCAAACACGGACGCTGGCGACACTGCTAGCTGGGGAAGACATCTGAATGATTCTGTTGATTCCCATAGATCCCGACACACTCACCATCACATTGGTAACTGTCGCTACAATACTCAGTGCGAGATGTACGCTGTGATCAGCACCCTGGTATGAAATTGCCATGTCTGAAATGCGCAGCATCTACTCACGCAAAATACAGTGTTCCTGAAAACCAACGTGGACGATTAGAAGACTTGATTCACGTTATATAGACGGACTCTGCACCACACCATCTCGTAATAGAAGGGCTGTTACATCTACATTGAGGCCAAGTTGTTGTCCCAGTTTCTTCAAGTTGTATGTCTTCATCCATGTTAAGATTAAGACAAGTATATCCGTGACAAAAATACTGCCTCGAGTAATGACAAACGCTACTCGATTAAAGGGATAGATATTGGTCTGAAGCTGAGGCAAGTGGGGCTGAACAGCGTGAGGACGCACATCTAAAATTAGGCCTGTCTATCAACCAACTGCGCTCAGCACAAGGACATTGCGCTCACGTTATGTTCACTTTGTCGCTGACTGTAACATTGTAAGTACAGACTCCCAAAGCCTCCAAGGCATCTTCTGAGACTTGGATATCGGTGATATGTGCATTCAGATTCTATGAGTACCAGATGGATATAAGATAGATTCGTCAAGTCAAGCATGGAATATGCCTCACCAGCTCCACACAAAATGGGAGGATAGAAAGGCAAAGGACCAAGATGGCAGGCGGCAAGTACTGCCCCCATATCGCCCAGACCCGCAACACATCGAAGACTGTTGACATGATGCAAGATCACTACGATTCTAGGCGTGTTCGGTTGACTCACTGGAAATAGAGAGCATAACCACTGCTAACAGAACTTGAAGGAGATGGACCTCAACTCTACATCTTCAATGTTCTGAGCGATGACTACAGGGCCGCGACAACAGAAATTCTGCGTACTCCTGGTGGACCCTGTTGAGCGACCGACGTATATTGATACAGGACTTACAAGAAGACTTGGAGGACCAAGAAACGACAATGGTCCTTGGACATACAGAATAATGTATCCCAAGGTCCCCATGCGCATAACAATATATAGGAGACTTGGAATAGTGAATCGGCGCTTCCAGACTGCTTCAATCTCCTGGTCAATGGTGATGAGCATCTCGTAAACAAAGAGAGCTGAACAAAAAACACAAAGTTCTATTAGAAAAGAGATAAGGCCCAGTGTTCATTGATCCATACCGAGAAGGGCGACGCGAGAAAATAGTATTCCTTGCCTAATTCTCTCGAGGTCAGCATGTCGGGAACAGGCTATGAGATGAAATCTGACGTACTTGCTGCGGTACGCTTCGAGCTCACCCATAATGTCGTATGGCTTACTGTCCTTCGTCAAGATTACCGGTACCATGCAATGACTGGCGATAGAACCCCTTTTAAATGGGACATGTCATATTATGCGCTGCGGATTTTACTTGTTTGTATCTGTGGTCAGTTGAATGTCGTGTGAGAAAAGAGATGAAAAATAGATAGTGGGTCCTACTCGTTGTCGCATTGGGGTTCTGGACGGGATGATTGACGTTTTCATGATCCAGGTTTGAAGGGAAGTAAGATCACAGCCCGCGATGTCTCCAGCGCCCAATTACATCGTGAGGTTCAGTTTCGAAGGTGGTAGATTCCAAACCTTGCTAGCACGCCCGACGGTGTTTTGAGAGAGTAGGATTGAACATTGTATACCCTTGTCAATGGATCATGTGGGTGTCAGTCTTTTTGGACATCGCAGGTAGTTGAAACACCGTCCAGCTCCTTGATCACCCTGGACTTCAGTCGTGCAATAGAAAATGTATCGGCGAGCCCACTTGGGCGTTGGCGACTACATTACACGCGCGAAATGAAACTGGGCGAGAGTTGAATGATATTGCGGAAGACCGCAGTGAGAGAGAAGAATTTGACTCTGGTTTCTATGGGATGTTGGGCTTGATAACCCAAAAATGAATGGTATATAACCAAGATCAGGGTTTATGTGAGGCAGCTGACTCACATAAAATCTGTCTATCATTCCTCATACCCTAGATGCCGTTCAACATACCATGTCTTCCTCACCCAAACGTCGCCTTGGCTTTCCACCGATGTCCATATCAGAACAAGGCTTGGATGAATGAGACAAAAGTACCTCATGCATGTGAATAAGATTTGCGACTTGCTACGCAAGGAAAAGATGGTAGTATCCAATGCTCCACAGAGAACATCACTGGTGGTCACCCAATCCTCTGTGATACGGCATTCTATAATCAAGACAATCAGCTCGGTCAAGTAGAGCGCAGAGATACCAAAATCGATTTGTATGTGCTTCAAAGCCTTGTCTGGATGAGTACCAGCTGCAAGGTGGCAAGTACGTTAGTGACTCACATCATAATCCATCTGTCCATTCCGTCCAGTTTTTACGGGAAGCGTACAAGCGCCCAAACCTTGCCAAGGCGGCACGGCCTGATCGGCGTCCGGCTCGGCTACAGTTCCCATCCGCGGCCGGGCCCAGTTCACAACCAGAGATACTCGGGCAGCCAGTCTCCAGATCTCTCATCCTCCAAGGTCCTGGCAGCAGAAATTCCACCATTTGCACCATTTCCTACAGATAAACAATGCATCTGATATTCCGCGGCCACTGCATGCACCAGATTTGATCGTGACCGCCTTGTCGTAGCCTTGGAGCTACTCTGATCCTTGAGGGGATCATCTCAGACGAAAGAATTTGCCCGAAACCACTTGCACGTCGCGAGGTGGGTCACTCTGCTAATTTCTAGGCCGAAATCTCTCATAGATATCTGCCGAATCAGTAGATAATAAAATTTTAACAAACCGCCGTGATCGGGCGAGCCTGGGAGGCTGAGCGGATGGGCGAGGTACCTTGACTCCTCGTGAGTGAATAGAGGTATATATGTATGCCCCTGTTGTAGATGTAGGTTTCTAGGACATCCAGGAGTCTGAGGGTAGAGCCATCCAAAGTGCGCGGTGCGAGCGATCTCCACACTACCCCAGAGGTCGCCAGTCTCTCAGGTCTGCTCAAGATTTCCGTACTCACGTACGCAATGGAATGCATTCTTCTATACCTCAGTTACTGACCATGATAACAATCAGTCAGCAGTTCTCACAAGAACCCTTATCATGTTCGTTTCCATGTTACTATCCCCACCGCTCACTGGACCGCCGTGGGGCCAGTGATCATATTCTTGACAAGAATTACTCTTGAGCCACCTCTCGGGATTCATCAAGGGTACAGCAACATAGTGAATCAAACCATATTGCCTCAGACCGTTGGGCTCTGACGTGTCTGTCGGGGCTACTTGGAGAAAGACGGGGCCAACTGGCGAACAACGTACCCTTTGGCGACTACATGTTAGACATGAATCGAAACAGTTCTGACGCACCATTGTTGGGTACGCTCTCGATAGGAAACACTGCAGCACTTCAGGCAAGTCAGTTGCACAGTCAGTGGCATCGAATGAGGTGAAGGTCAGAGGAGCTTTGCGTAGACTTTTGGTCCATTTCCAAGTCGTTTATGTCACTCATTCCTGCCCTGCTTCTAGAAAATTCCAAACAAACTTCGTTCAATATAGTTGGAAACGATGGTGATACAAGAGAAGTGGTCTCTGTGCCAGTATACACGAGTACACTACAAGTCGTTGATTCAGAGACGCAGGAATACAACAATATCGATATGTTCTAACTATAAGCTCTTTCCCAATAAATTTTGAGCGGTCACGGTCAAATGTCCAAAGTTCTTAAATAGAGAACAAAAGGGTTGTATCATGCCCTACAGCGGAGCTGTCTTGACATCTATATCATTGAGGGAGTGGATTCAGGAGTCACCATTGACAACCGCGCCTCAGAGGTCATTCGACTGAAGCAATGCTAGGCTGAGGAATGTTGAAATTTGGTTTCATTAGTACGCTGGTAGAGGGGTTAAAGGCGGGTACGCACGGGGAGAATAATCACTTAACCAAATTCACGCATCGAGGTTTCGGCTCACTTTCGAAACAATGCCAGTAGCAGCACGTCGACGAAAGACTGGTACAACGTAAAACCAAGTCAGATAAGCCTGCGAGGGAAAGCACAGAATGAAACATACCCAAGTGATTGCACATCCCTTGGAATCGCTCCTGGGGTTTCGTCGTCGAAGGAAGAGGATTTAATCAGGAAATTGAATTCAGGAGATTGTGCGTTGATGCAAGGAATGACCTATGAAAGCAGAGAGGTCCGATAACGATAAACTGGGTGACAACGTCTATAATCGGGTGAACAATAATGTGACATCTGGAGACGAGGAGTAGTTGAACCCGTTCGATTGAGCACAGGAAATGCAACAACATTTCTGAGTTCGTCAAGTTCAACTTGGCATATACCGGCGCGCTCGTCTTCCGATTCGGGATTGGTGATGCAATGTTGGGAGAAGCAACTGCCACGGATTTAGATGGGAAGGAAATGAATGGATGTGGGTGGAGAACGGTAGACATATGCCCGCTCTACAGCATTATCAGATGTAGCTGTGTCAAGTGCGGCGTGATGTTTCGGCGCATCTTAGTAACAAGGGAAGGGGTCGACGGGAGGGTGTGGGAATGGAGTGCGATGAATGTCAATGGCCCGAGGGCATTCGAGAGTGGGGCGAGGACGAAGCGAGGGTGGAGCGAATCAGGATGCTATAGTGGTGCTGGAAGGTCGTGCATGTATACATTGCAATAGAATGAAGGATAAGGTGGACAACACGGGATAGTGGAGTTGTCTGTGACAGCCAGCATAATTTTTGATTGGGTGTGCGTCAGTGGCAGAGTGCTTGGGCCGAGTGCAATAGTGGGAAAATGAGGAAGAGAGCTGAGAAGCGGCAGGGTGATGAAGGCATATTGTCAAGTGGTAGGCATTAATGATAATCGGGGCGCAGGTCAGGGTCGAGGAGGCTCTGACGGTACCGAGGTCTCCAACTGGGGGAGGAAATCTCTGGAGAGATTTGCAACGCGTAGAACGAATCGACTCCGCCGAATCCTAGGATTGCTTTGTTGAAGAGACTGTACCAGAGAATGCCACGCGCAGAGAGGTGTGGGAATATGCTTTTCAACGGCTTCTGAAGGTGGAAGCCGGCAAAATGGTCCTTCAGGATATCCACGTAAACGCTTACGCGATCCGACATGTTCAACCCATCTCCGTTGGTGTTACTCGTCTTGCCCCTTTCCTGTTTTCGAAGGATAGAGTTGGAGGGCCACATGACCTCAACGTATTGTAGCTTCGGTAACTTTTTCGCGTCCACGAAGACTCGATCCAGGGCTACCCATCGCTCCCCGCTTTCTCCCTGAAGGACCTCGTCAAACTTTCGACCAATGCGAAGTGCGAAGCGGCGGAGGGATTTCAGGGAAGGTAGTACATCTGGCAGGTATTGAAGGATCTCGTACCTATCAGGGTTCGATGCGAGCCTGATGGTATGCAGATTGGAGCAAGTCTTGATGAAAGGAAGGACCCTGGCTGTTAATTCCGCCCGTTAGGAATATGATAAATGTCCAAAGAGTCAGGCTCACTCACAGACCAGGATTGACTTGAAAAGGGGACTTTCATCGTCGGGTTCCAGTAAAAAGTCAAGTGATAATGACTTCAGAGTACGCGCCCACCCTAGGGCAATGTGTTCGGGAATGGATCGCATAGGAGCTCGCTCTAGGTCTCTGGAATGCCTTCCATAACCCCATGTCAAGACCAGATGCTCAAAGGAGCAGGGAGTCCTGAGTTGCGCAAGCCAGTGAAAAAGGTCAAAGATATCACTAACCGTGCACCGTTGGATTGACAGTACTTGGAGGTGGCAACTCCAACGCTGGCCAAAGGAATAGTGGTGGTTGCTGAATGGTCCCCATGCACCTCCAGATTGTGTTATGTAAAGCTCCTTGAGACGTTTGTAGTAGCTGATGAGACGGAGAACATCTCCAATCGAAGTAGCGTTGAGACCGGATAATGAGAGTGACGTTAAAGATGGGACTCTTGGTGGTGAAATGTAGAAGCAGGGATGAAGCGTAGGAAGTCCATCGTACTGGATGAAAGTGAGGTTCGGAAGGAGTGGAACAACCTTCTTGAAGAAATCATAGATCCATCCATCATGTCGGGGAATGTTTGTTTGCGGATCCAGCGGTTGATCATGACCTGAGAGATCCACCCTCTGGACATAAGAACCATGCGTAGGGGAAGTCAATACCACGGTCATGATATTGCTGACCGATCTGCTGTCGATGGTGACTATTCGAAAGAGATGGATACGGGCTCTCGTAATCCAGGAACGGCACACAAGAGCGCATGAATACAACGCCTTTTTCGTCTCAGGGAGACGGTAGGGTCTTTGAAGAAAATAAACGTCTTCGTCAACGAAGCCGATGATTGCCTCGCAAATTTCTGTCGGGAGCTTTGCAGAATGGAAGGGAGATAATGAGTTGTACATGGTGGAAAGATGAAGTACCTGAAGGACTGTACGAGGGAAGGCTCGGAGGGGGGTGGATGGGTGGAAATGCATACCTTTAATCAACTGTATAATATATCTTCGTGCCCACTCAGGGTCAAGGAGAAGAAGTCATTGGCAATAAGTGATCTTGCGAGATAAAAAGGCGTAGGAAATCATTCAAGTCCACATCAAGTACATATTTCGCAAAAGCACTCGTCGATAGATTGTCGCGCAACACGGCTGAGAGTCTTAGAAAAAAAATGAGGAAGTAGTTGAGTCTTACAGGCAAAGAGGTTCTTGCCGGAATGACGCTCACGGGTCGTGGATCCATACAGGTCTTCGGGAGGTATCTAAACTCGTCAGGGCACCGCGATTCCAGTGATACTCCAATCGGAAATAAGATAAGCTAATTCAACGCCTTAGGACTCCGTACAATATACGATACATACTGGGGAGACTCACATTATGCCGAAAACTTCCAATGTTTGCCCCTGACCTACTTCACCAACCGCACCAGGATCATCCGGTGAAGTGGTACCCAACTACTATTGGTGGAGCAACAACAGATGCACAGTTATAGTCAATGCCTTGAATGTCAGGGTCGATTTCCTTCAAGAATGGAATTACGAGTCAGTGGATGCCGGTGAGTGGAGAGCACAAGGTCGCTGATATCATGAACCTCCGTGAAAGGCTTGACTAATTTTCCTTCGATGCCTTCATCAACCTTTTTCTTGTATTCTTCGACCCCTGCGTCGACGACATTTTGCTTTTTTTTTTTTGGTTCAGCGCTTCAATTTCGGCAATTCGGGCCTGCAATTGTTTGACTTGTGGGGAGACCTTGAATCCACGATGAACGCTCAGAAGCACGAGGGCTAAGAAGATTAGGATCGGAGTGTTGGGTATGAATTGACGGATGCGGCAGTGTAGGATAGGCGATGATAAGGGTGAAGGTAGTGGTGTGGTCGTCCGAGTCGGGTTGTTCGAATATGTGCGGTCGCGAGGTAGAGATGAAGCTTCGATGAAGGGTCAAGCTTAACCAACGTACACGAAGGCAAATTGAAAATTTCTATAATGCACGTGACGATATTTCGTCTCTTTAGAGAAGGAGGAAATCGTCGGATGAACAAACCAGCTCGGTTCTGGCTCAGCCTATCTACGAGAAGTGTTCTATAAATACGAAAATTTGCTATTGTGTTGAGGACTGAGATTTATCGTGAACGGGAATTCAGGAGTCTCTGGAGACGATGAAGATAGAAGGCGAGGTTTCGGGTCAAGACACAGGTCTCGAAAAGAACTAGTAGAATGACGCGGTGCACCGATCCGTCAACGCCGCGAAGGGGTTAGTAGGAGCGAGAGCAGGAGGAAGGGGAGGAGGATTGTGTTTCCAAAAATTGGCACAGGATCAAAGACTCGAAGCTGGTTTATGCCATCAGAACTGCACGCAGTACATTGATCATTATCGACTTTCTTCCTCTTGCTCCCAATTCCATACCTCCGACACCCTTGATTTTAAAATCCCGGCCCTCGACGTGCTCCGGAGTCCGAGGTGCCCTCTGCAAGCATCACCTTCACAATCATGCCTTCATCAATCTCGGAGGATGATATTCTCATCATTCCCCAGTCGAAATTCCGGATAGTGCCTATTGTCCCTCCACCAAACGAAAATATACGATTCAAATAGGACAAAGTCGAAAGATATGCTTCCTATCTGTTTTTGGCTTCGAGACGGCAGCTGCTGCCCATTGATTTCATCGTCGGCATTCTCCTGGCCCCGACGATCTCTCCGACAACACAAAATAACTCGGAGTCTCGTCTGTTGCTGCCGCCGCATGTCCGGTTGTATCCCACCCTGAAAGTGCTTCTCTCTCCGCCGGTATCATGTCGTCCTCTCTGCTCTTTTGGCCTTCCCCGTTTCATCAGAAAGTTTGTCTTGTCGTAGATCGCACCCTCATGAACAATGAAGCTCATTGCTAGGGTTCAGGCTTGATACGATGTATGTTGTGAGGCATCATGAGAGATTTCGGCCCTCCCGTTCCACTAATGAACATTCATCCGCTCTCTTAGTGCTTACTGTACTCTTGCCCTTTCCTACCCTGATACCCCAATTGACCTTCAAAGTTCGCCGCCTCACGTGAAATTGGTGCCTATTCGATGTGCTTTATCGACAACGTCGATACCAAGATATCGACCTTGGATGCGTCTTCTTCAGACGTCCTCGGAAGACCGTATAGCTCTTTGAAAAGAGTCCTATTCACTCGTAAACAACAATATCCGTGGTTACAGAGAAGAGCGGAAATGGGAACATCACTATTGATGAAACCCTGACGCAGTTCTCGTAAAGACAAAGCGACATTTGGCAGAGAATGTAAATATCGACGGCACCGACTCATGCACAACACACGGAATCCCTCGGAAATGTTACACCTCTCGAATGGGCGCTACACGCTACGGACTCGTGGTTGATTGAGATGCTGTGAGCCAACGTTGCATCTCTCCACAGGTCCCTCAGTTGACTGGGTGCGTGAGTGAGGCGTACCCGGGCCACCCTCTGGGTCCCCATGCCTTCCCCGATGCAAATTCTGATGAGTTAAACACAAAACCAAGGGAACTGGTACACACCTTTCATTGTTTTCGGGGAACACGTCCAAACTGTCGATCGATAAGGGGTCGTCGACGCTCTCCTGAGTATCCGAGTCCGACCATTCTTTGGTTGTTCCCTTTGAGAAGTCAAGTGGAGCGCCGATATTCCCGATGACACTCCTCGAGAATTTGAGGGTACTCGCTTGTGATGGGCCAACCGAGGTATTATCTACATGATTGACATTTCTGAGGTTGAGGATAAAACGGGTGTACAAGATTGTTGAGAATCTGAATAGGTGTGAGCATATGCGATATCAACAATAGTAGGAACTCATTCACGCTGTTGCAAAGTAGATTACTGGAGGATTTATTAGCTGTGGGAGATGTTAAAACATTTTGCGATCTTCCATCTGTCATGCATGCCTACCAGAAAAAAAGTCGCTATCAAAACAGTATTCAAGACAAGGTGGGCGCTGTTTTCGTAGCCCGGGTCTGTTAGAGACGTCTTGGAGATGCTCCTTGTTCACGCACCCGAAATAAAGCGTCCCTGGGAACCAACACGTGCGATTAGCCGGATTTTCACCTTTTGCACATAGAAACACTGTACTCCACCATCTCGTAATATGAGACTTGATATGCCTGCCTTTAGGCCGACTTGCTGTGCGCCTTTACTCAAGTGATAGGTCTTCACCCAGGTTATCATTAAGATGAGCGCATCGGTGACGACAATGCTAACCCGAGAGGCGGTGGTATCTATGTGGTGAAGATGAAAGGTATGGGGTTGGAGGCTGATCGAAGAGATTACACACCTCTGAGATTGTCCCTCACTTCGTCAATCAACTGTATCTAAAGGAAAGGATGTATACTCACATCTTGTTGAATTCAGAGCTCCCCCCGAATCTGTACACACACTTTCCTTGAAAGGTATGAAGGGAATTGTCTGACACGGAGATATCATCAAACATTGTATCGGAAGCCTATGAATTGTATGTGAATGTGAGGACACAACTTCCACGTAGATATTGCGATAGTCTCACCAAATTAAGAGCAAAAGGAACGACAGAGAAGCAAAAAATTGTTGTGGCAGGCAACCAGTGTCGGTCCCATATCGCCCAAACCCGCAACGTATTAAATACTGTGAATACGGCGAACGTTGATAAATGTGAGCTTGATACGGGGAATAGATCTCTCTGACGTACCACAAATGGCAAGGAAGACGGCCAATAACAGAGCATGATTGAGATGTATTTGAATTGTGCACCTGAGAGGCGCTAAGTAATGGGTTACAAACAGATTATTGAGTCAACATACCCCTAGATACTTTATGATCAGCTGATAAACGTCCAAGCAGACATTCGACGTACCACAAGACTTTGGAGACCGAAAAATTTGATCGCTTGAGTAGCATTTAGAATCAGGTAACCCAGGGTTCCGACTCGCATCACAAGATACAGGATACTTGGAAGAGTAATCCTGCGTTTCCAAATAGTTTCGATCTCCTCGTCGAGAGTGATAAGCATTTCGTATGCGAAGAGAACTGTAGAAACTCGTCAACGCGGGAGAAACTTGAAGACCTATTGCCATAACACATACCAAGAACGCTGACACGACAGTATGTGTTCGCTTGTCTTGAAAACCCTTTCGATGAGCACGGATAGGTTGCATGCTGAACTTCTGCTTACCCCTGTAAGTATACTGGCAACCAGGGGTTGTCCATAGTATCTCGTAATGTGCGGTAGTGTCAGATGAATTCCTGGAGTCTCTGGCAAAGGCAGTGATTCTGGTCCTGTTGCAGCACCAAAATTGCAACAAATTCACTGTAGTCCGAGGGTTTAGAGGAGATGAACAAGTTGCAGATTTGTGTATACCAACCAACTTCACCGTGGCATATTTCTAGACTGGGTTGCAGGATGTCAGCCTTATAGTTCCCAAAACAACGAAAACATCAGCTTACACAGACTCCGAGGCAACCTTATGCCATGGCTTCTAACTCATTGCGTATCTGCTTCGAGGAACCCGTTGCGGCGGATCACGAGTTTCGGACGGGCGATAGAGCGAATCCGTATCCGAGGTTCAACCGTGACCTTACGCCGCATGCAGAACTCGAAGTAGTGCTTGAAGGTTGGAGACTCCTCGATCCGGTTCTGATTCCTGAGTCCAAAACTGGTCGAGTTCCATCGATAACAGAGAGTTTCGTCAGCCAGGGATCGAGGGGACACACAGGGGACACGGTCACTGAGGAATGCTGTTGACATTGGTGCGGAACTCAGTGGCTGGGCCTCGGTGGCAACAGCTTTCAGGAATCGGTAACTCCGCTGCAAAATTGTGGCGGAAGGTTGCGCTGATGATCGAGACATGATGCATGATGCATGAACGGGAGCAGTTCANGTTACTGGTGGCTCTTGGAGGAAGACTCAACATACCACCGGCATACCACTGCATTGCTGCCAACTTCGGGCTTCCATCTTCTTGTCCCCGTGTCTCCTCATTCCTCGTGGCGCATAGATCTCCCCTCTCCACATTAGTACACTGTTACCTGAGTCTACCTCGTGACCTGTTCAAATTTCTGCTATTCGGCTGGCAAAACTGAGGCATCTGCCCGAGATGCAAATTCGTGAGCCTGGTTGAGGGGTGCCAAAAGAGTTTGATACGGAAAGTGAGTGGATCTTGGCTATGGAGTTGTAGTAACCTAGGGATTGGCATTGGTAAATCGAGCTTCAGTGGCGGACAAAGATGACCTTGCGCAATTGTCCGAGTTCTGCTCGGGAATCCGGCGGACTTGGTTCTGGCTCAAGCGACGACTTATTTGGACGCAACTTCCGATCAATAGGTTCTCCCTGTTTTCTAAATCAATCGAAATGAAACCTGAATTTCGAACGCAGGTAAACGATGCGGCGATCGACAAGGTCTCGCATAACAGGGACAGACACAACGTGTTCGATCGTGGCACAGACCATCAACAATCGCCCGTGCGGGAGGGCTATTATCATTGAAGGTGAGCTATCCCCGTAGACCGACGAGTTCCCGGTTGTTGACACTAGAGCCTGAACATGGATTGGTCACATCACAGATCTTGGAACATATCGTCAAGTCATCAGCGGGTGAGGATCAAGGTGATGGCAGCTCAATTCAACGTCGCCGCTGGCAGAAAGCCTCTGTTCGGACATGCAGTTGCAGAAGATGCTGCGGAGGAGGCCCTGACTGATGTCCTGGCGTTAGACGAAACATCGGGACATCTCGCAGACACCAGCTCCGTGATACCGTATCGGTATCATCATGCTATCCAGCGCCATATAGACACTGCAGAACATAATTATTATTAATCCGAAAAGGGAGCTCGGTATGCACACGATACAAGATCGAAACAGCCTTCAAGGAGCCATTCATAGGTCCCCGTAAGAAATTTTGAATAAAGTATTCTAGCCAACGGGGTTCCGATACTCTGTAAATGCAATGCATTCGTAACGGACGCTGCGCAGGACCTGGCTGGGAAGGATAAGCATTGCATCTCTACGCAAATTCCTCAACTCTTTGGGCGGGTTCGGGGGGTATACCTGGCATGCCTTCAGACTCTCCGTGACCTCTTCAAGGTAGTATCCGTGAGCAGATCGGTGAGGCCAACGGGATTACTGCACACCTTTCATTGTTTCCGGGCAAGATGTCCAGAATACCTAATGATAGGGGATTCTCAATTTGCCGCCGTGGTGACACGTATGACCGTTCGCCCAAAGCCCCAGCTGAGAGTTCCAGGGGAGCACCAATATTGCCCACGATACTCGCAAATTTGAGGCTGCTTATCTCCGTGATGACTTCTACATTCTCGACAGTCCGGAGGTTGAGAATGAAGCGAGTGTACAAGATTGTTGAGAAGCTGACCAAATGTAAGCATCTGTAAGATCGAGAGTAATCGAAGTCTAGCTCACGTTGTGGCAATCACAGGCCCTGGCGACAAATCTGGTATCTGTAGGAGACGTTTGAATGGTTCTGCGGATTCCTAGAAATCGTTTTTTACTCACCATCACATTGGTGATTGTCGCCACAGTATTTAGTGCGAGGTGAACACTGTGTTTATATCCTCGGTATGTAATCCATTTCGGAGGCGAGCAACGTTTACCCACCCAAAGTAGAGCGTTCCTGGAAACCAATGTCGACGATTAGAACATTTGATTCCTGTTACATAGACAGATTCTGCACCACACCATCTCGTAGTAGAAGGGTTGTAATATCCGCCTTGAGGCCAAGTTGTTGTGTTAGTTTCTTCAAGTTGTAGGTCTTCATCCAAGTGAAAACCAAGACGAGTATATCCGTGACGAAAATACTGCTTCGAGTGAGGATAAACGCTGTGCAATGAAGATGGCGATTATTCGTTCGATGCTTGAGACAAATGAAGTATAACGGCGCGAGGACGTACACCTGGATTCACCCTGCCTATCAGTCGACTACACAAAGTACAAGGGGATCCCGCTTACATCATATCAACTGTATCACCAAGCGCGATATCGTAAGCACAGATTCCCAAAATCTCCAGTGCATCTTCCGAGACTTGGATATTGTATATATGCGTGATCAAATTCTATGTAGAAGGTAAATATCAGACAGATTGGTCAAGCACGAAATAAACCCCCACCATATCCAGACAAAATGGAATGATAGACGAGCAAAGGACTATCACAGCAGGTAGCCAGCATTGCCCCCATATTGCCCAGACTCGAAATGCATTGAACACTGTTGACACGATGAAAGGACCCTGATTCGGTTGTAGGTGTGTTGATACGACTCACTGGAAACAGTAAACTCGACCGCCAGTAGCAGAGAACGAAGGAGATAGACTTCAACCCTGCACCTAAAACGTTACGTTCTGAGCAATGACTCCAGGGCTGTGATTTTGAGTCTTACGTACCCCTGGTGACACCCAGTGAGCGACCGGCATACATCAAAAATGGATATAACACTTACAATGAGGCTCTGAGGGCCGAAAAACGGCAATAACCCATGGACATATAGAAAAATGTACCCCAGGGTTCCCATACGCATAGTGAGATATATGAGACTTGGGACAGTAAATCTCCGTTTCCAGATAGCTTCGATCTCCTGGTCTATGGTGATAAGCATCTCGTAAACGAAGAGAGCTGAACAAGAATTAAAAAAATCCTTCAGAAAGACATAAGGACGTATCCTCATTGATCCATACCGAGAAGAGCGGCACGACAAAATCTTACACCTTGCCTGAATCGTTCGGGGTCAGCGTGTCGGTCGTGGGCTAAGAGAGGAACTCTTGCTCACTCGGTGAAGTAGGATGCCACAAGGTCATCCATGATGTCGGATGACTTGTTGTTCTTTGGCGAGGATTACTAGTAGTGTACGACGGCTGAGAATAAAACCTCTTGTAGCTGTGGATTTTGCTCACTCGTATCTGTACTAAGTCGAACCATGTGGGATGGACGCAGTGAGTCCTAGGCATTGTCGCGCAGATACGTCGGACGCGATGATTGACACATTCCATGAGCTAGGGTTCATAGGAAGTATGATTGCGGCATGCAATACCCTAGGAACCACGTTGCATTTCAAACTCGAAGGCGATAAATTTAGTGCATATGATTGGGCTCAAAAAGGCCAGTTCGCAAAGCCTTCTCTTATTGATGATCTGAAAACGCGGCATCATCCATAGTAGATTTTGTCTATGCGTACAGTGGGTGCCGATAAGTGAGTGCATTTGAACATCAGAAACTACATTACCTGAAGAACTGTTCATAGAACCCACAAAACGGTACAGGCCTCAAGGTTGAGCAATACTGGCAGCATCAATAGTCGGAAGATGCGAAGATCGCTGTCAGGGAGGGCAAGTAAATTTTTTTGACTTCAATGGAAGGTCGGGTGAATACGTCCTGTTGACCCTGGAAAGGATGATGATTGGTATTTTGAGGGGCGGCAGCAGACTCACATAGAACCTGATCACTATTGCTTATCCCCCTCGATGCTGTACAGTATGCTCAATTCTTCACGTCACCCCCCCCCCCCTTGGCTTTCGCTGTCATACAGATATCAGAACGACGCTTGGAAAGAGGAGACACAAATCCTTTTATGCGGGGCAGAAATGATTGTGTCTAATGCTCGACAGAGAACATCACGAGCGGCAAGCTACACGCTTTCATATGGCATATTCGAATACGATCAGCTTGAGGAAAGGGTCTTGAACCGGATAATCGTGAAGAAAAAGATAGAAGAGGATAGACAAACGCCGTCAGAAGATTTGGCCGTGTTTCAAAGCCTCATCTAACCGGAAACTACCAGTATTTGCGACCACCGACGAGATGGAGGTTGCGTTCAAGCGCCCAAGCTCGGCTGGCGCGGCCTGATTGGTGTTCGGCAGTTGTTCGGCTCGATGTTGACGTTGGTTCGAGTCCAACCTGACCGACGAACCATTTCTCAACCATGATAGAACTCGGGCTCCTCTTATTTAGTCCTCCGAAGTCGTGTTCCATGTAGACCAACTGCGGGTCTGATACCTTGAGGTCACCACGCTTTCGGGCTTTGGTTAGGGTCTTCTTGAGTGATAATCGCGTTAGAGCTGGTACATTACCTGATACCTTTAGATCATTGCAAATGGAAGAAACGAAACTTTTGCACATCTCAAAGCGAGCATTTGACCCTATCTTTGAACTAGAGGCTCACTTGTTGCCCCACTGCCGTATTCGAGGTGACTGTTTGACGAATCAATAGATAACAAGCCATCATGGCAGGAATACAGCTCTCAAGATCGTCGAATCGACATACACCATGAAATGTATTCCTCCATGGAGGTCGCTCATGGAACTTCTACAGGCACCACTCATGGCAACATCGCGAGTTTAGTGATCACATTCTTGATCAGAGTTAGGTCTTCCTGATGGCTACGGTATACGGTGAACCAGTGATTTGCCCGCATGTATCGCTTTCTCCTTCTTCAGACTTGCGACCTCTCTCTGAGTTTTGCGATAGATTCAGGGAGAATTAGCTACATGAGGAACGGGATGATGCCGACAAAGCAAGGGAAGGGCACGAGGAAGCAAAGGGTAATGTATGCCGGAAGAAATGTAGTGGGAAGTCAGGGTCTCGAATCAGGACACAGATCCAGGCGAATTTTCATCTTGCATGAGGTGACCTGAGATAGAGGAGTGCGATAGACATCGAATTGGGGATCATGCCGATAATCGGATTCGAGTCTGTACGGGCCAGACAGCGTTTGAGATCGTGAGTCTGAATACCGAAGAAGTGAAATGGTATGGATGTAGATGGTTTGGTGAAAGGAGATAGCTGTGGAGCGACGCATACAGAACGCATTTCTGATGGAAGGCGGAAACGGTGGGTGGAAGAACCACAGCATAACAGGTGTTGATAGCAGACGTCAGCCGAGAGTGTGGTGGAGATGGAGTGAGTCTGGATGTCGGGAGTAGGTGGCCGTATGAATCGGGAGTGGGGTACAGAAAGGGTGGATAATGGCGAGTTCGTGGATTGCCCGTAATAGCACAGTTCCAGCCCTTGTATGCATTCTCTGCGGAATGCTTGGAGGTGAGGTGGAATACCGGGGAAATGAGGGAGAGGGTCAGGATACGGCGAGGTGAATGTCAATTGGTGGGTACTAGTCATCGGGGCACCAATTGAAGTCGAGGATGCTCAAACGGTAGCGAGGACTCCAATTGGGTGAAGATACTTCTGGAGAGATATGCATCGCGTATCGCGAGTCAACTCCCTCTATTCGCTTGAAAAGGCTATACCAGAGAATACCACGGGCGGAGAGATGTGGGAATATACTTGTCAACGGCTTCTTGTGATCGTAGTCAGCAAAATGGGCCTTCAATAGATCCACGTAAATGCCTAAGCGACCCGACGTGCTCTCTCCATCTCCATTGGTTCTCGTCTCGCCCTGCCTCCATATTTCAAGGTCACTGGTATTGCCCCACATGACCTCGAAATATTCTAACTTCAGTACGTTTCCGGAATCCTTGAAAACTCTATCCACATTTCCCCAAAGCTCTCCGTTTTCTCCCCGAAGGACTCCTTCAATACCTTTACCAATGCAAAACGCGAAGCGGCGGAGCGATCGAAGGGCGGGTAAGAGATCCGGCAACTGTCCAAGAATCTCATACCGATCCGAGTTCGTTTGAAGCCTGATAGTATGCAGATTGTAACAAGCCTTGGCGACAGGGAGAAGCCTGGCTACTAACGCCGCTCGTTATGTGCATGATAACTCTACAGGTTTTGAGGTTGACTCACAGATCGGGTTTGACTTGCAGGGAGGTATTTTCCGCTAAATCCCCTAATATTTGTGCCAAAA
>JANAWD010000326.1:0-45147 GCA_027627245.1 Meripilus lineatus | reverse complement strand
GTCGCAGCATGTGGATCCTGCGATACTCGAGGCGAGCGTTTCGACCACGTCGACGTTTGGTGGTCAAACACGACCAGACTTACTCCAGTCTTCTTCTTCGTCGTCGTCCTCGTTGTCGACGCAGTCTCCTGCGAGGGTCCAATCGCAAGGAGATGCTACTCCGCGAATGCCAGCACGCCCGATGGGATCCGCTTCTCCTCCTTCATTATTGCAGAGAAGTGGGTCTCAGCAACGGTTGAATGCTCTTAACGGAGCCATCTCTAGGAATGCGACTGTGAAGGCGGTTCCTCCTCCTACGGGCACCGAAGCGATCATGGAAACTTTGCTCACCGTGCGTCCGACCGACCGACCACGACCAGTACAGATACAAGCACAAATCCAAACACAAACGCAGCCGCAACCGCAAACGCCATCCAAACCTGCACCCACCCAACCGAGAGCAAGAAATCTCGTCCCATTCGAAGCCGATTCGGAGTTGTGGCCTTACCCTCGTGCTCCTGTGGATGAAAGGTCGCCAGATATGGCTTTGGGAGCTGCTGATGCCGCTGAGGTTTTGGAGTTGGATTTCTCGGATACGAGGGCGTTGAGTGATCCTGTTGCGTTTTCACATAGTCTTCAGCAGATTCGGCATCATCATCATCAGCAACAACAACAACAACAGCCGAATAAGTCGATTCAGGAACAGTTGATGGGGCAACTTCAGCAGATGAGTGGGAGTGGGAATAGGAATAACGGGAATAATGGTGACGGGAGTGGAAATGGGAGTGGGAATGGGAATGGGAAGAAGAAGAGTAGGAGGGAGAGAGCGACGGAGAGACAGAAGGAGAGAGAGGCGATTGAGAATGGGTGGGATGATCCCAATTCGGGGAAGCCTGTGGTTGTGGATCTCGTCACGAGGCCTGGTGCGCCTATTGCGATTGAGGTTCCTCCCCCTGCTCCTCCTGCCCTTCCTCAACCCTCATCATCATCTTCAACTACTCAACGAAATCAAACTGAAAATCAAAATCAAAGTCAGATCCCGGCGGTCGGAGGTTCTACTGCAGTCAACGGATCCGGAAGCGGAAGGAGGGGAAATAGGAAGGGAGGGATTGACCCGGAGGAGTTGGGGCCGATGTTGATGAGGGCTGTTGAGGAGAGTCAGAGGAGGCCTGCGAGGGATATTTCGAGGAAGCAGTTTGTGCAGGAGGTTTTGGGGCTGATATATGTGAGTGTGCTCTCGTGTCGTAGTCTATTTGGGTTGGCTCATCGTTGGTTTTTTTCTTCTTCGAAGAATGATGCTGCATTTGTTGATCGACTGTGGTCTGAGTATACTGGTCAACAGCCCGCGTGAGGAGGGTTGATGTGAGGGGTCCAGTACCGCCTGCCTTTTTTCCCCCTTTTTTTTTCTCTGTTTTATCATTTCTCAGACCGTATGAGCAGTCTGACTTGCGTTATGCGTTATGCATTAACGTTTGACTTATCATTTATCACACACTTGTTCTACACTCGTTTTGTCTCCATCATCGCGTTTGCGTACAACAGTCCCACCCCTCCCTCATTTGTTTCTACATACAACACTCCTTTCATCCTCCGCACCATCGACTCATCGGTTCTCTTCCCATACACTCATTCAATCATTCACTCATACTCAACCCCGGCATCAGAACCCAGTCATTATTAGCTCCCCACTCAGTTTTCTTTAAACCTCACCACTCGTTTACTTGAGTACTACATTGTCTCTGATGTCTGTCGCAGACTCGCAGTTTGCTCGTGTACTGTATTGTTGATCAGTTAACAGTTGTCACGTTTGCGTTGTTTCTCTTTGTCGCTGTCTGTGGGTTGCCCGTTGAACGGTATGGTTATGCCTTTACAAGGATATCGCGGTATCCAATTCGAGCTCGCTCTTCTGTTCGACCCTTGACTCTGATATTGACGTGTCGGAGGCCGCACAAAATACCTCGGGTATCGAGATTCCTGAGGGTGATGGATGATTCGTGAAAGGAGGACCGTCGTTCTTGGACTGATTCGCAAGCACACCTCAAGCTGTCAAGCATGCTTTAGAACTCAAGTCATAAGGTCTACTCCAATCACATCCTTCTCCTCGCATAAGGTCTCCTGTATCCCCTCGGTGGAAATTCGGGGCGCCGGTCTGAGAGGTATTACTTCGAATGCCATGAGTATTATGCATGTCGGTCAATTTACGTCTGTTGTGCGTTTGAGAAGTGTTTATAAGGCAGATGGTGTGGGCCCAACTTCAGTCGAATCCTCCTCTTCAAGTCCCCACTGGCCCGGGCAAACCTCTTCAAGTTCAGCAAGTTCAAGTTCAACAAGTTGAAGGTCGAGGCACCATCATGGCTTCCAGCTCCGCTCAAAACTCTCAGCCCCGCCCTACAAGGTTCGGTCGAGGAAGCGATCTCCGCGACGGTATTACATTCCCTTGCTTTCCCAACTGCCCTCACGAGAAAGGTGGCGGTCTATACCTGCCCGTCGATTTCACGTACTTCAGAGTTAATCCCCAGAATCATCG
Source organism: Meripilus lineatus (assembly GCA_027627245.1). Taxonomy (NCBI): domain Eukaryota; kingdom Fungi; phylum Basidiomycota; class Agaricomycetes; order Polyporales; family Meripilaceae; genus Meripilus; species Meripilus lineatus. The sequence continues at coordinate 42,641 of JANAWD010000326.1, read as the reverse complement.
CTCTCCTGCCCTTTTCTCTCCTGCTCGCCACTGGTGCTTCATAGGAGAAGTGATCGATGCTCGTTATTTCCTCAGGTTAACTTTGATTGTACGTGACAAGGATGGGAACGAGGTGTCTGTGTGGTTTCATGATGAGGATAGAGGGGATAGGTTCGTTAAAGGGGTCCAGAAGCCGAAGGCAATTGAAACTGGTTACGGGATGTCTGGCTTCGGAATATCTGCCTTCTGCTCTGAGGATTCATTGGAGCCAAAAGACGTGAAGAAAAATTGCACGGTTATAGGGCACACATTCGTGTTGTTGTATCCCCAGCGACACGAGTTCATGGATTTCTCTGAGGGATTCAAGATTGAGAGTCGCGATGAATACAAGGTATCTCAACGAAATCATTATCATGGTCGCAGCCCCGCTGACCATGGCCTCACTAGATAATCCCTTACTCGCTGGACAAGCTGCTCTCCGCAAATGACTCCGTTCGTTCGTGCCCTCCTGCTCAGATCTGCTGTGCGGAAGGTTGCGAGAAAACCGAGTCTTTATCGTTGTGCTCAGGTTGTCGCATCTCGAAATATTGCTCCAAGGTGCGCGATATCCGATTCATTGTTCACCCGAGCCTTGTCGTGTTCAATTCGGTGACATCTTTTTCGGGGATTCAGGAGCATCAATTCGCCCACTGGAAAAGTCATAAGGAACCGTGCAAGATATTCGGCGTCCTCAGGTGGTTCTGGGAGAAGGACTGGGAGAACTTCAGTGCATCCTTCACATTCGATTCGGCTCGAGTTTACTGAAATAACGCTTACGGTTGGCAAACTTCCCTGTATCTTCATGTTTCTTGCTTGGTCTGTAAAATTCAATTCAAGCATGTTCGTCCGTCGATTACGCCCGAACCTCGATGAGAAGGCTACCTATTGGAATTGTCGTAGGCCGTCAAATCGCACAATGCACACCAAGAATTTCAGGGATTTCAATAAATAGCATAGGGCATAATAATCGTAACATAAGCATATGACATAGAGAGCATACATACATAGGTGAGGTGACGACCACGACAAGAAAAATGAGGGAAGTGAAAGACATAGGAAGGGAAAAGGAAGGAAGGGGAGGGTGCATAATTTCGAACAAATTGTTCTTTTCAGCAACGCTCGATGAACTTGTCTTGAAGATTTGCTTTGACCGCCAAGGTTGTCCGAGATATCACGGCAGGAAAGAGCGATCAGTAAGGATTCTAATAACCTCCCCACCACCCTCCTTGATTTTGTTCCACTCCCTATTGTCTTCAGACAACCCAACGCGGTCCAAGACTGAAGTTTTGAACTTATCATCATGGTAACAGAGAAGATCAGAGTGAATTGTGGTGCGCAGAGTACGACCTCGAAGGGGTCGAGCAGGGTGTAACAGAAATTCCTTGACAGCGGCGACAGTGAGGTCGTTAGTGGAGTTGACTTGAGCGAAGACCGGCCAGGGGACATCAGAAAAAGTAAGGTGCCGCTCCAACGGGGTTTTCAGATCTCGGAGTGTAGCCCATTTGCTTTCGTAGATGGCGAAGGCAGCTTGAACCTCTTCCGCGGTACGAGTAAAACGCTGTGCCCTTCCACGAGCGAGACGTGCTCTTTCCTGGGCGAGACGCTCTTCTCGTTCACGATCAAGACGCTCTTTGTATTCACGGAAAAGACGCTCCTCGTGTTCACGAGCAAGACGCCGTTCGTGCTCCCGTTGCTTTTCACGAGCAAGACGTTCCTCCCTTTCACGATCGAGACGAGCCGGACGTTTCTCGTTGTTGCGACATAAGACATTGATGTGGCTTAGCCACTCTTGAAGAGCAGCCAATATATGATCTTGTTTGGCTTGAAGTTGAGCGATTTGCTCGGCTGCTTCTTTGTGTCTTCCCTGTTGAAGAGTCCTGTGCACTTCGGCATTACAATGCCTGGATTGGCGGAGGGCCTCGCAATGCGCTTGACCAACTTCGATGGAAGGCTTGACTTTGACGAGAGATTCAGTAACCTCTGAGTCGAACCGCTCAGCCTTCTCGACCAAGTAGTTTGAACGAGAACCCGAATCCAGAGACTGCTTCACTTCTTTATCAAAACGATCCCTCCGAGTAACCTTAGTGTCGAAATCCTCCCAAAGCTCAACCAACTCGTGTACTTCCTTCTCCCTGTCCCGTGTTTCCTTCTCAATACGCTTCACCTCTGCAGCTGCCTGCGCGTCCTGCTCTAGCCGCTTCTTTTTCTCGGCCTTTATTTGACGTCTCTTCTCCTGCGCCCTCGCCTGACGAGCTTCCTCATAACGCAAATGCTTCTTCGTCTGTTCTTCCGCCCTTTTAGCTGCCAGCCTTTCCTTCTTCTCCCTAGACATTTCACCCGTCTTCCCGACCGTCTCGATGGCCTCCGAAAAACCATCGAAATCGAATGAACTCGTCGGCCTTAGGCTCTTGCCTTTACCTTTATTCTTGGAAGTAGAACGAGAGGAGCCACCAACGGGTTCACGAGGTTCAAAAGTACTCTCCGGAGCGGGGGGTTGAGAGGGGGGAGGGTGTTCGTTCGCATCCTCCATGACTGGTTCAAATCTTGAGGTGCGTGGAGTGTAGACAGAATCAAAGTCATTGCAATCGACGTTCGGGCCACCAGGCATACGGAAAGGGGTGTATTGCCTAGTCAAAACCTTGGGCTTGGGATTGGGAGGCTCAGTGACTACAGGAGCAGAGGGAAAGGCGTCTTCGATATTGACATCGTCATCACTATCGACATCGACATTGATGGGGCTAAAGGAAGACCCAGGAACAGGAACAGGAACAGAGGGAGGTTTAGGAGGGTCACAGCGAAGACGCCACGTTGTAGGAGGTCCTGGAGGCCCAAAAGAAGATCCTGTGGTATTTCGAGCGCGCGAGGAAGAAGCGGTGTCGGGAGAGGGGCCGGGAGGATGAAAGGCTTTGGCCTTGCTGGGCACGGTGCTAGGACCTGCTTGAGCGTAACCGAAAGCAGTACCCCTGTTAAATGCGTTGCGGCCAGTAGGAGGGGGGCCTGGAGCGGTGGAACGAAGACGACGGGCATCGACTCTGGGTAAGGATGTGGGACTCCCTAGGTGATGTAGGAAGCTCGCACCTTTGTTCGGGCTGCCCCGCGTTTTCTTAGCAGGTCGAGTGGAGTGCCTAGCGTTGAAGTTACCCCGAAGTTTTGCTTGCTCACCATGTGGATATGGAGACGTATGTCTCGAGTAACCACTACTACTGGGCTTATCCTCGCCAGGGTGGCGAGGCATTTCGAAGATGGGAGTACTTTGATGAAACAAGACCAGTTGCTATTCTATGAAGGAATAGATAAGACAAAGGGGGTAGACTGAGGGATTCGTGTGCAGACCTGAAGGGAGTTTTACTGGAGCGAACGATGATTGGGAGATAAATGTTGCTGGAGATCAAGGAAAGGAGGACAAGCCTATAAGTATCTGGCGGACCTGGTGGCCCGTGGCCCTGGAGTTTGAATCGGTTGATCAAAAAAGTCACGACACCGCGTTGAGAGAGTGTACCGGAACCTGAAAAAAAAATACAAGGGATGTCCAAACTTGGGTGATGCTGCACCATCCATTGATTGTGGATTTACACAACCCAATGCGAAGACAGGGCTTTTCCACGACCCTTATCGATTGTTGGTACGCATTCACAACAAAGATATGTCTCGCACCTTCGATACCACATTCCAGTGATTGTGGCCTTGCACAAAGGCAAGAATTCACCGACGTCTCTCTCTTGGATTTTGCCCGACGTCCCAAGAGCGGAAAGTATGGTTTTCCTTATTTCTGAATGGCAGTATCCCTGGGTCATCGACATCATGGTCGACATCTTGTGCCAGGCCACCCTTGTAGTCTGCAAATAGCACCTAGCATATTGTAATGATGATTGCGCGTGATGAGTGTGAGCCACGCCTTCTCTCTCCCAGGAGCCGTCGGAGGCCCAAGCAATGCCGTGCGCCGCTGACCACACTCCTGCGCCTGCTCCTACGCCTCTTCGTCGGTACGACGTCTGGGGTACTTTGTCTGCTTACATCATACTGAGGACCTTGAACGAGTACAGCTTGTAGAAATGTGATGCTGATATTCCTGCTCGTGTCTCTCCTCCCGCCGAGCTCGATGTTCCGATGCAAGATGGCCTTTGCACTCTTCCCCAGCCTCTCATGGGAAGATACTTCGATCATAGACACGTCGACACCGACACTGGACAAATGAGGAGGGCCAAACAGGGATGTTCAAGCACTGGCAGGTCGATCGTATTTCCTGTTATCTGCGATACCGCTCATCAGGGATCCGAACATAGCTCCTCCAGAGATACCGGGATCATTGATAAGTGAGAAATACTATGGTTTCGAAGTTGAGAATTGAGGCGACCCTCCCACGGCAGACTACTGTACGAAAATGCAAGTCAATGGGATACTTATAAGTTATGGAGCTCACCGAAATGATAGAGTTTGTTTGTTCGTCTTCCTCTTTTCTTATGTTCTTCTTTTCTCGCCTGCCACTCCTCCGAACTTCTGTTCCCGTAGACTGATGTCTTTCCTATAGTGTTGTACCTCGTCCGTTATCCAATCTAATCCCCATTTTCAAATATCATATTGTTGCGTGCTGCTGCGAGTTCAGCCATTTGAGTGAGATGACTCGCCGCCTTCGCATTGTCGTAGCCAGGGGATACGCCTTGCGTGAAAGTGGAGGTAGAAGAGCATTTCGCCTGATTCAATGTCTTTCCCCAGTTTCCTTGGTGCAGGGGCCTGGCAGAGACAAAGTGCGGTGTGCCGGCATATGTTTTACCGGCAAAGGCCGAGAGCCGAGGGCGAGTCGGAGGTTCAGTACGGGGACGCGGTGGTTGGGTTTAATTCTTCTGAACCTTCTCGGTTGTTGGAGTACTGTCTGTCGCGATGATCGAGTTCCCATGAACCTGAAGGGATACTAGCGAGGTAGGTTCGAAAATGTGATACAGTATTCCAACGCTGGTTCATTCGCGGAGGCAAGGCTTAGCTAATATATACCGATCAAGTAAACAAACGCCTGGAATCTAATCAATTATCGATCTTGACAGCGATCGATTCAAGGAATTTCAACGACTCCGACCTCTCGTCGGAGGGGTCGCGCGGGGAAATAACAAACGAGGATCGGACCATCGACGATGTCAGCCTAGACGATGTCATTAGGGTTTCAGTATGTGAGTACATCGTATAAATAATCTCAGAATCGGTTCACTTGCGCCTCTCCGAGTGCTACACCACTTGGAGAGACGACGTACGACTTTGCGAGCGATTACCGTCCACCACAAACTCAGATCTCTCGACGACTTGTTCATCATTCATCTCGATCGGCCGTCCACAACCCTCGGTCCCCCCGCACCACACTTCCTTCCCTAGCCTCGAAACTCAACAGTGCGAAAGGCTGCGAGAAAACTGGGTCTTTATCGATGTGCTCAGGTTGTTACGGCTCAAAGTATTGCTCCAAGTTGCGTGATATCCAATTCATTATCCACCCAAGCCTTGTCGTGTTGCATCCGATGGCGTCGTTTTCGGGGATCCAGGGACTTCAATTCGCACACTGGAAAAGTCTTAAGGAATCGTACAAGATTTCCGGCGTCCTGAAGTGGTTTTTGGAGAAGGACTGGGAGAGCTTTTGTACATCTTTCACCTTCGATTCGACCCAAGTTTACTGAATTAGTGCTTGCGGTTGGTAAACCTCCCCGTGTCCTCATGTTACTTGCTTGGTTCGCAAAATTCAATTCACTCATGCTCATCGGTCGTTTATGCTCGGAACTCGATGAGAAGGCTACCTATTGGGATCGTCGCACGTCATCAAATCGCACAATGTACACCAAGAATGATCGGGTTGTCAACAGATAGCATAGAGCATAGCACGGTAACACAGGCATATGGCATAGGGAGCATACATACATAGATGAGGTGACAATCTCGAGAAGAAAAATGAGGCCAAGCGAAAGGCATGAGAAGAGAGAGGGAAAGAGTCACAAGGAAAGGTCCATCATGTTGAACGATTTGTTCATTTTGAAAGCGCTCGAGTAACTTGCCTAAGAACTTCGGTACCTCAGTTGCCAAGGTTGTCGAGATATCAGCCTTTGAAAGCACGATCAGTAAGAAGGATTTTGATAATTTCCCCACCGCCCTCTTTGATTTTGTCCCACTCCCTTTTGTCCCCAGACGATGCAACACGGTTTAAGACTGAAGTCTTGAATTTATCATCATGGTAGCAGCGAAGATCAGAGCGAATGGTGGCATGGAGAGAACCACCTCGAAGAGGTCGAGCAGGGTGCAGCAGGAATTCCTTCACAGCGGCGACAGTGAGGTCGTTAGTGGACTTGACTTGACCGAAGACAGGCCAGGGGACATCAGAAAAAGTAAGGTGCCGCTCCAACGGGGTTTTAAGATCGCGGAGTGCAGCCCATTTACTTTCGTACGTAGCAAAGGCAGCTTGAACTTCTTCCTTGGCACATTGTCTCCTTTCAAGAGCAAGACGTTCTTTCAATTCCCGAGCGAGACGAGCATGCCGATAAATTTCATTGCCAAGGAGAATAGTGACGCTCTTCAACCCAGATTCCAGATCAGCCAGCATTTTATCTTGTTCAGCTCGTAGCCGAGCGATAGCCTCGGTTGCGGTTGTCTGTCTTCCTCCTCGAAGCTCTTGGCACATGTTGCGAGCATTTTGCTGAGATTCTTGCACGATCGTGCAAACCTCTCGGGCATCACTGACGGAACGTCTAACTTCGTTGAGAAGATCGTCCATCTTCTTAACCATCTCCGAAAGCTCCTCAATGCCTGGACCCGAAGCTCCATCCATCTCCAGCTTTTCTTCGAAGTGCTCCCACGGAGCTACTTCATTCTTGAATCTCTTCCAAAGATTCAGGATTCTGCGGACCGTCCTCCTGTTAGTCTGATTGTCTACCGCCACACGGCGCCAGACATGGTCTTCCTTTGCGTCCTCCTTTGCGTCCTCCTGCTTCCGCTTCTTTGCCTCGGCCTCCGCTTGACGCTTCTTCTCCTGCACCCTCACTTCACGAGCCCCTTCATGACGCATATGCTTCTTCATCGTTTGTTCCGCCCTTTCGTTGGCCAACATCGCCTGTCTCTCTCTTGACATTTCAGCCGACCTCGCAACAGACTCGATAGCTTCCGAAAAAGACTCGAAACTGAATGGACGTGGCGGCTCGAGACTCTTGCCCTTGCCTTTGTTCTTGGGATCAGCAAGAGAGGAGCCACCGACGGGGCCACGAGTACTATCAGGAGCGGGAAGTTGAGAGGAGGGGGACTCATTTGCATCCTCCATGATTGCATCAATTAATGTGTTGCGAGGAGTGTAGACAGAAGTGAGGTCATTGCAATCAACGTTCGGGCCACCAGGCATACGGAAGGGTGAAAACCTGGGCTTTGACACTGGAGGGACACTAGCCATAGGAACGGAGGGAGAGGCATCTATGATCTCGATATCGCTATCGTCATCGTCATCAACATCGATGGGGTTGGAGGAAGAACCCATGACAGGATTGGGAGGAGGGTTGGGACCGATGGGGCGAGGTCGAAAGGCATTGGCCCTTGGCACGGTGGTAGGACCTGCTTGAGCGTCATTGAAAGAATTAACCACGGGGATTCGAATGCGGCCGGAACGAGGGGGGTTAGATTCGGTGGAACGATGACTCTGGACATTGACTCGGGGAAAGGGTGTGGGACTTCTTGGATGTTCCATGGAGCTCGCAACTTTGCCCGCGGGGCTACTACCTCCCTGCTGCTCCTGGGCAAGTCGAGCGGAGCGCCTAGCGTTGAAAGTGCCTCGCAACTTTGCTTGTTCAGGATGAGGGTACGGGGAGCTGGGTATCGTGTAACCACTGTTGTCGGGCTCATCCTCGCCAATGTAGCGAGGCATGTTGTTATGAAAGAAGGTCGTTTGCCGAACGTCGAGTTACTGTTGTGCTATGAAGGAACAGATAAAACAAGGGGGGAGAATGAGGGATTTGTGTGCAGACCTTAGGGGAAATTTACTTGAGCGAACGATTTTGTGGGGACAAATGTTGCTGAAGATCAAGAAAAGGAGGACAAACCTATAAGTATCCGGCGAACTTGGTGGCCATGGCCCTGGAGTTTTGATCGGTTGATCTAAAAAGTACGACACCGCATTCAGAGAGCGTACCGGAACCTTAAAAAAACAAGGGATGGCCAAACTTGGGTGATGCTGCACCATCCATTGATTGTGGACCCACATCCATCCATCCATCCATCCACATAACACAACGCGAGCACAGGGCATTTCCATGACCCCTATCGATTGTTGTTACGTATTCACAGCAAAGACATGTCTCGCACCTTGGATACCGCATTCCAGAGATCGTGGCCTTGCGTCAAAGCAAGAATCCATCGACCCCAACGTGCCAAGAGGGCGAAACTATGGTTTTCCTTGATTCTGAATAGCGGACGGTTTCCCTGGGTCATCCACACCATGCATGGGCGATACCTTGTGCCAAGCCATACTGCAATGATAATTGTGCATGATGAACGTGAGCCACGCCGTGTCTCCCTCGGGAGTCGTCGGAGGCCCCAGCAAGGTCGTGTGCTGCTGACCCCGCTCATGCCACGCCTGCTCCTACTATGGCCGTGAGTAGGGCAAGTCGGGCATGGGAATGCAGCAGTCGGGTTTGATTGATCTTAGCCTCTTCAGTTGTTGGAGTATTGCCTATCACGATGATCGAGTTCTCATCAAGGATCCGGAATACGAGATTTCGAGGATGAGAGTTTGTCGTAACCAGAATAGTAGTATGATGTCATGAGTCGCGCCTGGCGTGGGGACCAAGCTTACCTAATATATATTCTCATGATGGTTGTGACCGAGACCATGGCCTTCGCGACACCTTCTTCTCATCAGACGATCCCTTACTCGACGTACAAACTGCTCCCCGCAAATGACTCCGTATGTTCGTGCCCCCCCCCCCTCTCAGATCTACCCTGCGGAAGGACGCGAGAAAACAGAGTCTTCATCGTTGCCCTCAGGCTCAGGCTGTCGCGTCTCAAAGTATTGCCCCACTGGCAAGGTGCGTGATATCAGAACCTTGTTATGTTTGACTCGATGATGTCGTTTTCGGAGATCCAGGATCATCAATTCGCGCATTGGACAGGTCATAAGGGACTATCCAAGATTATCGGCCTCCTGACTCGGAACTGGTTCTGGGAAAGGACTGGGAGATACTCAGGGTTACTGAGGCCACCCTTCACCTTCGATTCAACTTAGGTTCACTGAAATAACGCTTACAGTTGATGATGGTCAACTTCCTCGTGTCTTCGTATTGCTTGCTTGAAAGTCAATTCATTCATGTTTATCCGTCGTTTACGGTCGAACCTCGATGAGTAGGCTACCTAGTGGGAACGTTGGACGTCATCAAATCGCACAATGCACACCAAAATTTATCGGGTTTTCAATAAATAACATAGGGCATAGTAATGGTTATACAGGCATATGGCATAGAGAGGATACATACATAGGTAGGGTGACAATCACGAGAAGAAAAATAAAACAAAGTGAGGGGCATGAGAAAGAAAGGGAAAGGAGGGAAAGGTGCATAATTTCGGACGGATTGTTCTATTTGAAGACACCCGAGTAACTCGCTTTAGGGATTCGGTGCCTTGGTTGTCAAGGTTGTCGAGATATCAACTCTTGAAAGCGAGACCAGTAAGGATTTTAAGGACCTGCTCACCACCCTCCTTGATATTGTTCCACTCCCTATTGTCCTCAGACGATGCGACGCGATCCAAGACTGAAGTTTTGAAGGCATTGTCAGAGTAGCAGAGAATGTCAGAGCGAATAGTGGCGTCTAGAGAACCATCTCGAAGAGGTCGGATACGGTGCGTAAGGAATCTCTCGACAGCAGAGACAGTGAGGTCGGCCGTGGAATTGATTTCACCGAAGACCGGCCAGGGGATATCAGAAAAAGTAAGGGGACGCTCCAACGGGGTTTCCACATTGCGGAGTGTGGCCCATTTGCTTTCGTATGTGGTGAAGGTAGCCGGGACCTCTGCTTCCATGGCACGTCGCATCCTTTTAATAGCAAGACGTAAATGATCGATTTCTTCACGTTTAGTACGACGACCCAGACGTTTAGATTCATTGTGAAAAAGAGTAGAGACGTCCTTGAGCCCGGATTGAAGACCGACCAACATATTATCTTGCTCAGCTTGTAGTTGAGCGATACGCTCGGCTACGTCTTGGTGTCTTCCCCGTCGAAGCTCTTGGCACATGTTGCTAGTATATAGCTGGGTTTTTCGGAATTCTGTGCACTGTCTTCGGGCACCATCGATGGAATATTCGACCTTGGAGAGAAGACGAGTGATTGACGCGTCCATCTTCTCGACCATCTCGGTACACTCCTCAATACTTGAACTCGAAGCCCCAGCCATCTCCAACTGTTCCATGGCGCGATCCCTCGAAGCTACTTTATTGTTGAACCTCTCCCAGAGCTGGAGGATTTTGCAGACATTGTTCCTCTTCACCTCTGTTTCAAGCGCCATATAGCGCTCGTCGTGAGCTACCTGTGCGTCCTCCATTGCGTCCTCTTGCTGTTTCGTTGGCTCTGCTGCTGATTGAAGCCTCTTGTCCTGCGTCCTCACTTCACGAGCCTCTTCGTAACGCAGATGCTTCTTCATCTGTTGTTCCGCCCTCTCATCTGTCAGCTGTGCCGTTCTTGACATCCTAGCCGGCCTCACGTCCGAGTCGATAGCGTTCGAAAAAGACTCAAAATCGAATGGATTCGGTGGCTCGAGAGGCTTCAAGTAGCCTTTGTTCCTGAGAGCAACAAAAGATGAGCCACCAGCGGGGCCAAGATCACTATCGGAAGCGGAAAGTTCAGATGAGGAAGGAGGCTCCGAGTCACTCGCATCTTCCATAATTGCGTCAGATCCTGTGGTTTGAGAGGTGTAGATAGAGACAAGGCGATTGCGATCGACGCCCCGACGACTGGGAATACGGTAGGGGTTTTTCTGCCTAGTTGAAGCCCTGGGCGTTGAATTTCGAGGGTCACTAGCCATAGGAGCGGGGGGAGAGACATCTATGATCTCGACATCACTGTCATTATCGACATCAATATCGATGTGGTTGGAGGAAGAACCCGGAACAGGGTCAGGAGAAGGGCTACGAACGATGGGGCGAAGTCGAGAGGCTCTGGCCCTGGACACGGTGGTAGGACCTGTTTGAGCGCTTCCACGAGGACGGTGAGCACCGACTGGGGGAAGGGGTGTGGGACTTCTTGCAAGTTTCATGGGGCTCACACCTTTGCCCGCGGGGCTACCAACTCCCTGCTTTCCCTTGGCAAGTCGAACAGAGCGCCTGGCGTTGAAAGTGCCTCGCAGTGATGCTTGTTCCGGACGAGGGTACGGAGAGCTGGGTACCGGGTGAACACTTAGGTTGGGCTCATCCTGGCCGGTGAAGCGAGGCATAGTACTGCAAGAAGCGAGTGATTGGATGGAAGAAGATCAGTTGCTGAACGTCGAATTTTTGTTGTGGTACGAAGGAAGAGATCAGACGAAGGGGAGAGAAATGAGGGACCTCTGTGCGTACCTTAAGAGAAATTTACTTGAGCGAACGATGATATGTAGACAATTGTTGCTGGAGATCAAGAAAAGGAAGACGAGGATTTAAGTATCTGGCGGACTTGGTGGTCCGTGGCCCTGGAGTTTAAATCGGTTGATCACAAAAGTCACGACACCGCGATCAGAGAGTGTACCGGAATCTGAAATGAAAACAAGGGTTACCCAAACCGGAACACAATGGTCCACCGTTGATTGTGGGCCACGACCCAACGCGAGGACAGGGCTCTTCCACGCTTCGAGTGTCGACCCTTATCGATCGTTGTTACGGACTTATCATATTCCAAAGATTGTGGCCGTCCGCACAAGCAACCGTCCATCAACGTCTCTCTCGTTGATTTCTTCCGAAATGCCAAGGCCGGGAATGACGATTCTCTTTGATTCTGAGTGGCAGACGGTCATCCACACCACGGCCGACGTCTTGTCCCAGGCCACCCTTGTATTCTGCTGATAGAATCTAGCATATTGTAATGATGATTGCGTGTGAATAGCGTGAGCCATGCCGTCCCTCTCCCAAGAGCCCGACCAAGGCCCAAGCAACGTCGCGTGCTGCGCAAGCAAACTAACGGTAAGATTTTTCTAAAATCGGAGCTGTTCCAGAAAACATACCGCTCTAGAGCTGTTCACCTGCATTCCAAACGAAGGCGATGCTTTGGCGCCATCGAAATATACCAAACACCCGACCCAACCCTGGAAGGTGGGGAGTTTGTTAGGAGTGGCACCTCCCAAAAAGGATGCTTTGGCTCGTTTGATGGTGTTTTCCAGAGGCCCGAATTTGTTTTTGGGCAAACTAAATGGCCGCATTCATGTTGCAAAAACAACAACAAAGGCATTGAGAGAAGGCAGGCAGCCAATGAAAGGATTCTGCGAACAAACAAGGCCACATTCTGAGAATATAAAACATAGCCTTTCAGCTCGGAGTTGAACACAGACCTCAAAGACTTTCTTTCCCTCTCTTCTCCCATCTACTTACTCTCCCCACGAACGCTACCTGCTACTCCCAGGTCGTCTCACTCCCATCCTCACAACTCCCCACATCTACATAACTGCGTTAACATGTCAAGTATGTCGTAGGATTCCTGGAGTTGAGCGCGTAAACTGACACATTGTTTGAACCGATAGAACCGACATCCCATTCGTATCAACTACGCAGTGTTACCCAGCAGCACGAACCATCAGTATCCTCAAGCAAGAAAAAGGAACAAACCCAGAAAAAACGCGCCCCACCTCGTCGCCGTGGACAATCGTCCAAGGCCACAAAGCAAGCTACATTGGCTCCTACTCCCCCTCCCCTTCGCAGAAGGGATTCCTTCGGTACCTTGTCGACATGCACCGACCTGTCAAAGAGCGATGACGGAAACAAAGAAATCGTCCCTGCTGAACCTGCGCCTGCGCCTGCTCCTGGTCCAGCTCTTGCTACTGCGCCTCTTTGTCGGTACGACACCTGGGGCACCTTGTCTACATTGACCACACTACCGGGGACCGAGTTAACTGGTACCATTCCCTCCATTCCCTCCACGGTGCTCCCTGATATGCCCCAAACCCCATCACAACACGGCGAGCCCTACTCCGCCTCGATCTTCGGAGCTCCCGACAAGAGAGCTCACCACTATCACGGCAACACCGAGGGAATGCGGGGTGTCATTGACTATTGGAGAGCACAAGTCGCTGAGACATCGCAGGGACCCCACAGTGACAACGGCACTCTCCTTGCGACGTTTGCACAACAGACACCGGCCAAGTCCACCGAGAAACCCGGGGCAAACTGGCAGAACGTCGAACTTCGAAGGTCAAGGAGGATCAAGAACAAGGGTAAGCAGAGGGCCGATGTCGACGTAGAGATGTCCGAGGTCGCAGAAACGGAGGAGGAATACGAAGAGAGGACCCTAAACGAGTACAGTTTGGATAAAGGTGATGCCGATATCCCTGCACGCGTCTCTCCTCCTGCCGAGCTGGACGTCCCGATGCAAGATGGCCTTCGCACTCCTCCACGGCCTCTCGATTGGGAAGATACCTTGATCATTGATACATCGACCCCGACGATTGAAGAATGGAGAAGGAATCACTATGGACGTGCCAGCAGGCCAATAGTATTCCCAGTAAGAGTTGATGTCATTGATAATGATGGAACCGAACATAGTTTCTCCGGCGATACCGTGATCATAGAGAATTGAAGCTCTCATGATTTCGGAGTGGAGGTAACCCCCCTACTACGGCATACTCCTGGATAAAGAAGCGGGTTAATATTTTTGTATCAAACGGTCAATGCGATACCTAGGGTGTATCATCAAAATGATAAAGTTTTTATTTTGTCTCCTTTTCAACATGTTTTCCTTAGTCTACTTACGCCAACTCCCATCTCCAACCTTCTGTTCCCATAGATTCATGTCTTTCCTATATTGTAACTCGTCCGTTATCCAATCTAATTCCCGATATTAAATACCACATTGTTGTGTGCTGCAAGTTCAACTGTTTGAGTGAGATAACTCGCCGCCTCCGCATTGTCGTAGCTAGGATATGCGCCTTGCGTTAAAGTGTAGGTCGAAGAGTATTTCGCCTGATTCAGTGTGTCTTTCCCAGTGTCTCTGCACCAAAGAAACAAAGTGCGGCGTGCCTGAGGAGAGGCGCATGTTTTACCGGCAAAAGCCGTGAGCCGAGGGCGAGTCGGAGGTCGGGTATGGGAAAGCAGCGGTCGGGCTTGAATTGGTCTTAGCCTTTTCACCATCGTCCATCTCGACCCCACACACCATCTCTCCCTCCTCCTTCACACTGTCAACGATGCCTTCTCCTCCAAAGCCCTGGGAACGCGCAGGTGCCGTAGCAGCAGCACCAACCCCTCTATCCACCTCTTCAACAGCACCAGTAGCGACTCCAGTACCTCTTGCTACATCCACCGTAACTCCATCTTCCTCATCAGCATCGGCATCACTTCCTTCCGTCCCGACAAGACCAGCAGCACTTGCGTCTCAAGCAGCAGCGACAGCGACAACGTCTACATTACAGAATTCGCTCAATAATCCCTACAACACTCCTTTCTCCTCCTATAATTCTCCCTACTCTCGCTTTGGCTCCACATACGGATCAACATACGGATCTGGATACTCTCCCTATGGCATGAACAGCATGTACGGAAGCATGGGATATGGCGGGTATGGAGGCTACGGGGGCTATGGCATGAATAGCATGTACGGGGGTATGCCAGGCATGGGCTACGGTGCTCCCGGCGCTGGACCCTACGACCCCATGAACCCCAGCCTAACCCAAACCCTCGAATCAACGACCCAACACACCTTCGCCCTCCTCCATTCCATCGTCCAAACCTTCTCCGGCGTAGCCCAAATGCTCGAATCAACATTCATGGCGACCCACTCATCATTCTTCGCCATGGTGGGCGTAATCGACCAATTCGGTCAACTTCGCAATGCGTTGGGGAGTGTGTTGGGGTTGTTTGGACTTGTGAGGTGGATGAAAGATTTATTGATGGGTAGATCAGGGACAAGTGCTATGAGAGGAGAGTTCAAGGATTTCATCAATGGGAGACCGGTGCAGGGACCTGCTTCGGGTCCTCCAGCACCCAAACCTTCCAAGAAACCTCTCATCATTTTCCTCCTTGCCATATTCGGCATCCCCTATGCCATGCACAAACTCATCCGAATCCTCACGGAGCGACAACAACAACAGCAGCAGTTGGCTGCTGGTCACTTGGCTGCTCTGCCGCCGTTGGATCCATCACAGCTCACGTTCGCGAGAGCGCTTTATCCGTTTGAGGCCTCGTCTCCGGCTGAGCTATCGCTCAAGGAGAACGAGATCGTGGCTATCATGGGTAAGCTGGATCCTACGACTGGAACGGAAGTGGATCCTAGACTCGAGGTGAGTAGTATGATTTTATCTTGGTCGACGCCACCAACAAATTCTGATCGGATTCATTCCTGTTTTGTGTTGCAGGTTGAGAGTGAGTGGTGGAAAGGACGGACAAGAGAAGGGCGTGAAGGTTGGTTCCCTAAGAAATGGGTTCAAATACTGGAGAGAAAGAAAGCAGTCGAGGGAGGTGATGCGAAGAAGGTGGACTAAGCTCTTTTTCATATTCACTCTCGCTCTCACGTTCATGTTCACGTTCACGCTCACATTCATATTCATAATGTCTGGATTTGATGTTGTGGATTTTGCAAAAGTGTTGACATTGTTAACGTTGTCTTCACGGCTGGTGGAAATATACCATTCGATATTTCTCCCAAATGCCATTTGGACTACAAACCATTTTGTTCATTTGACTTATCGGTACCAGATTTGGGTCACACGTTCATTTCTTGTGTATGCTTTTTCTACGCTCTCTCTCGTTCAGTTCTGTCTTGTCTGTATATATTACTCATTCGCCGCCAAATAGTGATACTTCATGATTCATCCCTTGGCCTCATGTGCGGTCAGAAAGTAGTGCGAAACGGATCCATCCATTAATACAGTAGGTTTACATGGTCGAGATACGGCGATCATAATACAGAAAGATGCTGACGGAATCGAGGCAGAGTAAGACAACCATAGAATGCGGAATACGGGACACATGGAAGACGAGGATGATCGAGAGTAAGCTGCATTGGTAAGGCATCCGAACATTAAAGCTTGGAAGTTCTCGAATTGACAGTACGATCTCTTCTTCCCGAGGTGGTGTGCGCTCGAGCTTACATAGCGCCTTCGCTGCGGGAGATGATCCACCTGTAGCGGGAACAACGAAAGAAGTAGAAGATGGACACATGAACACATGGACGNNNNTCAAGGCGGGTTGGAAGAGTTGGGATTGAGAGCAACGGAACAAGAGAATGGACGGCGTACCAGGCGTGAATTACTCCTGGGATCCAACCGAGAATCCAGAGAAGGATGTTGATCCAAAAGTCGGATTTGAGACCTCGTTCTAGGAAAAGAAAAGAATGCGAGACCCGGTGTCAGTTTAGGGGTTGCACCGAGGGCGATGTGCTTCGGGGCGTACTGAAGAATACCGCCAAAGGCGGGATGAATCTGTGGAGCATCAGAAGAGAAAGTTTCAGTGCCCGAATTGCAGGTGAGACGATTCCGAGACACTCACATCGCAATGAAGTAAAGCACCACATCCGAAGTTGGAGAAGGAGGATTCGCCATGCTCAACTCAACGTTCTACTTCTGATACTGGAACTTCTAACGCAAGCAAAGGAGGATGGTAGTCCAAGTCAACAGTCGATGAAGAACGGAGGTGCTCGAGGAAAAGATCGGGTGACCACGCCTGCGGATTTGGCTCCCGTTTTATATAGGTCCATGGTTGGATTTTTTCTATTTCTTTCCGTGTTCCAAATCCTGCTGAGTGGCGCGTTTTGGTGGACGGGTGTAAGTTTCGATTGCTCAGCGGGAGGTGGCCTAAACCCACAGACGTCATACTTGCTGTACAGGGGCCGAGACATCCNGAATGGGCGCTCCGAAGTAAGGCGTCTGTTCTGTATTTAGCCTTCGGCGCCTGTTCATATGTTGCCTTTCTGTCCTCTCCTCGAAGTGCTCGAAGTGCTCAAATATAGCGCGTCATCAGCACTGAAATGGTGTCAAAGACGATGTCATTGGACTCATTTCTCAAAGGCCATCATCATCACCAGTTCCATTTCTTGCGTTCCTCTGCTGTTGTCTCTGTGCGTTTCTCGATGTCCCTATGGGAAGGTACCTTAGAGTGAAGCTCAGGTGAGGATCGTAAACTTGGAAGTGGATCCACGTTTTCTTGACCTTGTTAGCTTCCAGAATTTGCTGATGGCCGGCCATTGTGTCCTGTTTTTCTCGTTGGTTTTTCGTGCAATGCTTTTTGGCAAATTCCCTTTACGCAGTCGAAGTTTTTCCTCGATGACTTCTGTATCTCACAATGCGTATTCCCCGCGCTGGAAGTCCACGGTAGTACTTAAAGGACACCGTAGGATCCATCCAGCACATTGATGCACCGGTATTCTGGTCACTCGCGCGCTCTTCTTGCAACCCCGCCGTTTGGCTGCATTTTAACTATTTGGTACTAAGCCCCAAGCTGAGGACGGACATCCTTTTTGTCCAAGATCTGGAGATGCGTTCGTTGGACCCCAGTGGGACCGAAAGCCGTGAGGACAGCCATCAATCACGCTGGCTTGTCCAAGGCTCGTACCGCCCCGCGTTTGGATGAGTCCTTTACCTTCTTCATTTCCCATCAGTCATCCTCTGCCGGTACACCTCCTCACGGCGTATTACAGCACCATCTTCAGAGCAAACCACGTGGGGAAGACAGTCCTTCCTCGTGCGGGGTCATATCAAATCTGATAATGCTGTCTCTGATGTGGATCTTTCCACATCGGAAGATATTATAGTGATGTTACTACTGAAGGCAGACGTGGGAATCACTGGAGGGACCTGTCCAATAACAACGTCAACCTTGAAGGCAGTTCATAACTGCCACCCCGAATAAGCCGGAGAATTCACCAAGAGCTCTCTATACGGTATGGTATCTTGTCTTTTCTGTGGTCCAGAGGCTTACGGCTGTGCGCCCAGAATCGCCACCTTAATGTTGGCGATGCGTCCGCTTATGCGGCAGACTACCTATAAGTTCGAATCTTCAATGCATCAATGAGATATCCCAGTGTATCCGCCTCTTGAGACTAGAGACAAGATGAGACCCTCTGCATCGGAGGACTACGAAGTGAGTAAACCATGTCCTGATCGCAAGGGTGAACAAATCAAACGTTGATACCTTACACTGCAGGATGTGTTCTTCGGCGTCACGAATAATCCCAATCAGGGCCAATCGCTCAGCCCATACATCAATGTTGCTAAAACTAAAGCACGAATTGCGGTATTACTCGGTAATGTTACCAGCACCACCGTTGAATCCTGTTTCTCTTCTCTGAAAGAGGTAGGATCGAAAGTCATATGTATTTACACTAAATTGATCCCACATCACAGATCATTCGTAAGAATCCTCGACAGTATTCATACTTAATCCAACGTCTCATGTTCTTAACCATCCCGTTCGACCGTCCGGAATCCCAACATACCCAATATCATCATCCTGAGAATTATTCTGCGTTGTTCGAGGTGCTGGAGATGGTGACTCACGACGCTGCTCGGGACCCGAACCTTGCAGAGGATTTTACGTGGGCATTATTCGGCCGCACAGATTATTACCTTGCAGAAAAGGCCTCCAAGGTCGACGTCAATTGCCTGTCCGCCGGGATGTGGCGCCGCTTCTTCAAGTCGATGGCTCTGAGCCCACTTGAATGTGTCATTCTTTCCTCCAGCATCCTACGAGCCGCCTCGGCTGGGCCATTTTCCAGTTCCATTCGTCCTTCTATCCAGGTTTTCGATTGTGATCTCGAAGGCTCGGCCAAGACAATATTCGAAGAAAGCCTCCCCGATGCAGTCTCGGAATTTTCTCGCCCCTTGTGTTTCGGGGAGGCCGACTTGCTGCCATCTCAAGCAATCACCTTCGTATCCCATGTTCTGAAGACTCGAGGGGTTGACCCTTCGTTGGTTTTTCTGGCTCCGGCTTTGGTGAAATATGGTACCAGATTTATACAACCATTGCTGAGGGAATGCTATGGTAAATTGTTCGGGGGGTACGATACCCGCCAGCTAGCGTACGTTTCAGCTTTCGCATCTTGACACTAAACGAACAATTCCATATGTGGTTTTAGGTACATCCCTATCACTTCTGAACTACTTTCGACCTCGTTTGTTCATCTTGGATTGGTGTCGCATTCTCCAACTCGGGATAGCAATGTAATCGAGGTCTATACAAGTCTATTGCAATTGCGGCGAGACAACTTGATCGGAATGGGAGAGGAGATTTTCGCTGATGCGATTCGCTTTCTACAAGTCAGTCTGCCATGTACTGGGATTGTTAGTGTTTAGACTGATTCCCCCCCTAGGATTCAAATCTACCTCGAGTGGTCCAGATATTCGCTGACGAAGATGGTGACATACATCAACGCCAAGTTCTCGAGATGCGCGACTCGGAGGCACAGTGTGCTCTTGACTATATGAATGCGGTAAGCACGGTTCATTAGTCTCACACTTCTCAGCTCGTATTCACATATCGCAGCTCCTGAAATTCCCGGACCTGCTTCCGTCTGCGTGGCCACCGACTACCCTACGTCGGTTGTCCATGAGGCTCTCCCTCACCTGTAACCTACTACCGTCCTCCTTGTTCCTCACGGGAGTGACCTGCACAGAAAGAGATAACCGCGGTGCTGGAGGGTTTGCAGATATTTTCTGCGGAACATACGATGAGAAGAAAGTCGCTCTCAAATGTTTGCGTGTTTATCAGATGATGGAAGAAACAGAGAGAGCAAGGTTGAAAAGGGTACGTACTGTGCTTCTACCCCTCCTTGGTCAAACTCATTTGCCACCGCGTAGGCTTTCTATCATGAATCTTTACTTTGGCTGAACCTCCAACACCGGCACGTCTGCCCCTTCCTTGGGATCAATGAGGAAGTATTCCCTCACAGCCCTTGTATGGTCCTACCATGGGCAGAGAATGGGAATATACGGCATCACCTCGAGAAGCTGAGGGCTGGAGGATCTTTTGTTGGGCAAGTTTTCGTAAAAGCAGTTGTAAAATGGGTAAGGGAACAGTTAGCCTGACTTCTGAGCTTACGCAATGTATGCCCTCTAGCTTCATCAGGCGGCCCTTGGTCTGGAGTATCTCCACAGCCAAGACGTCGTTCACGGTGACCTTCGAGGGGTAAGTAATCATTGTCAATGCACTCTTCAGTAACATCAGACTAACTGATCTACTAGGTCAACATTCTGGTTGAGGCAGACGGGACTGTCCGTCTTTCCGACTTCGGTCTCTCTGTCATAGCAGAAGCCACAAACAGCTTCTCGAGCTCCTTCAGAGGCGGCGCATTCGGCTGGCTCGCGCCAGAAATTGTCGATCCCGAGCAGTACGACCTTACCTCTGCTCGACCTACCTTCGCGGGAGATGTATACTCGTTTGGCTGCGTCTGTGTGGAGGTATGTATCGTCTTTATTGACGTTCCAACCAATCGCCTCATGATTGCTCCACATCAGTTGTTCACCTGTCAACCGCCCTATGCTGGTCTGTCCGATACACAGATCATCATTCGCGTTCTTCGTGGCCGACGACCTCCCAGACCAATGAGGGAAAGAGAAGAGATGTCAGATGCTATGTGGGATCTCACGAATAGATGCTGGAATGAACAGATGGCCGACAGACCCAACGCAACCGCGATAGTTGAAGGAATTGAACGCATCCGAGTAAGTCTGGATGGTGGTTCTACTTAAGCCAGTGAAACCGCTCGCTTTTGTGGGAATGTATATCATGAGTATTTGCGGATATTGTATACCTCTGTAAATATTTGTAATAATAAATACCTTCATTGCTAAAGCTTAAAGCGAGACAGAAGCAAGCCTCGAGGTTCGATTCTAGATTATTGGGAGATGTCTTGATGATGTGCATTGTCGATCATACACGCGTTAGCGCTGGCGCCCGTTGCACAACGAGTCTCCTTGTTTCCCTCTGCCCACCTCTTCATCGGACGATACCAACTCAACAACGATTTTACAGTACCCTCGTAGTCGACAAGGTCCCAACCTATCGAAATCATGTCCATGAAGCACATCGGCCTTCGACCAATCAAGACTATTAGAGCCCCAACCCCAATATGATAAGATGCGCGCGCCCAAGTCCGAAATTCTACTGTACACTAGGTTCCATACAAGTCCATCGATATCGTACATCCATCCTCAAGACGCTGCTATAGCGAGTTGGAACTGAACATAACAAACCCGAGGTCTACCAGCAACGCTCCTAGTATCACGACGCAGAATGCCAGTTGGTTAATTTTGGCATCCCTTTCCCCCAACCTCAACTTCGTATCCTTCGCCTCTTCCTCCAACGCTGCTATTCTCCGATTTCTCTCCTCGATTTGTGTTTCCAGTGCTTGTGCATTCGGTGGTCTTTGAGCCAACGCTCGCCGAAGATCTCGCTCGATTGCTGTTGCCTTTTCCAGCTGAACCTGGAGTTCTGCTGTACTGCTACCAATATCAGAGTCGGAGGTGAAGAGTCTACGTAGGGATGGGGTTTCTCGCAGTTTGTGGAGCTTTTTGGGTAAGTACCATCGGTTGGCTACGTCTACCATTGCTAGAATGTAATTCACTGTAATAGGAGCTGAAACGACCACTCACCAACTGCAAATTTGTTCTTGCACACTGGACATTTGACACTGTTTCCACTGCGTTGGGCAAGGACGTATGCCTCAAGGCAGCTCTCACAAAAGACGTGGCCTTCAAATGATCAATAGTTACGACACGTTTGCAACTGTTGGAAAGGATCGCGTACCGCATGGAGGGCAAGTTGGTGATTTGCATCCCTCTAAGCAAATATAACATTCGACGGCCATCGACTGGGGTGAGGCTGAGAAGCAAAGTCAAGAGTCTGCACAACCTTTTTCACCAATCCTTCGAGGATTCTTGACGCCTGAAGGAGGTGGCCAGCCCGTCAAAGGAGCGTTCTTGCCGCCGTAATAAGGTGAACGGAAGGAGCTTTCACCACTTTGTGCCCAAAGGATAGTCGGTGAAGAGAGGAATGCCAAGGCGGTGCGTTCCCTCGTATCGATCACACTGTTGTCGGTGTCTTTAAGGATGAGGAGGCTGTGTCCTTTTTCGATTCTCCTTCCCCAGTGAGCTGCTCACCCCAATGTCGAAATGTTAGGGAGCCTCATGACCACCGTCTATGGACCCTTGGCCAGAACGAGTTTGTTGGCTCCGCCCATCTGCCCCAGCCCCTTTCCCGCCACAACCGCCTCCTCTCAGCGCGGGATCGGGTGGCGTTCCCACGTACCACTTCCTTGACTCGGACTCCTCGAATTGGCGGGCCCTTCTTGTTTTTCCGACAGCACTCCATATATCTGCTTTCTCTTCTATTCCTTGAATGATGGACCGACGCTCATTCAACTGGATTATCAGATAAACAGTCGTACAGCGGAGAAATACTCTCCTTCCATCTACAAAATGTCCAGGTTATACGGTCTCAGGCTGATTGCCTCTTCGTTCCCATCCATTTTAGCAACCCATTGATTTTATCTGTTTCTCAAAAGATCGATGTATATCGATCGTGGGGCTCTATTCATGGCGACTTCCAACAGTCAATACCCCCTTGCGGACCTTATTGTAATCCTTTCTCGCAATTGTGCGCAATGACATATTGATCATCCCCGAGGAATCACTATTCAGTGACGGTAGAAGGTAGGCATTGATTTTAATATCACCTACTCGAGTACCTCTTCCTCATGGCGCTTTACTAGAAATCTATGGGTTCCAGTCGTACTCACGATTGACCGCACGTCTACCTCGCGTTCTTATAGACGCTGTCAATTTACCAACATTCCAAGCCCCCATGATCTCCTAGATAAGTAGTGCCAATATCTTCGAGTTTGGATGCGTCGGTCAAAGCTCTCAGCTCGCTGTCGATCTATTGTGCCTGGCGGTTCAACTGTCTGGCGTTCAGGGCGGCGCAGTGCCGTCGGTACCTCTTCCACCGGTGGTACTTATTGACCGACGGGCTCCTTGGGAGAGGTCATAATAGCGAAATATACCGCTGGAAGGGTCCTTCACATAATGCACAATTATAGTCTTCGCTGGCACAGTGTAGGCCGTATGTCCCTCTCCCAGACTGAATTCTGCCGTCATTGGGAGCTTCCTGAAGTCAAACCCTCTCCTTCTCCAGTGAGAGCCAGATACCCCTCCGGACCCTTTACAACGGGGACTACTACCCTGATATACTCGGTGCCCTGTACGACGAGAACATTCCAGGAGATGGTATCAATTATACAAGACATCTACCATTAACGCCGAGAGATCAGGGTATCGCACAAGGGTCGAATGTTCCTGCAATTTGTCATACCATCCAATGCCATGTGAGTGACATTTCTATCTCACAGAATTTCCTCTGCGGTTTCGCCGACCTGTTCGACAGCATGATTCGCAGCTTTCCAATGTCCTGAAGAAACAAGTTTTTGCTTGACGTGAAGATGCGGCGGTCGACTCGCAAGGCACCCAAGTGCCAATCTGGTGGGCCTTTGCTATTGATTCACACGTCATCTTCTCCCGAAAATCTCAACGTAGGTATTACCCAGGCATGCAATATTCGCAAGAGATTTATGCCAACCACGAGACTTGAATTTTGACACAGGAAAGCAATTTGTCGCGGAATGTTGTGAGGATCGTCTCCACCAAATTCCAGCCAGCCGAATCGGCAGCTCAGAGACTTGGTTACCTTCCAACACGAAAACTGCATCTACTGGCCTATCGGATAATCCAGTACTTCATCCGCGGTTCAAATGAAGTGTAGAGGAGAGAATGTTGAGGTCCTCACAAGCCTCACCTCGAGGTGGCTGTTCGGTCGATTGAATTGTCGGTAGTAATAGTGGTGGCGTTTTGGTCGCGGGCCGGCGTACCTAATTACTCTTCGACTCCCTTGGAATTTGACATTGGTCGACTTAATCTCAACGATCCCCCAACCCACTCAAGTTTGTTCTTCTCTGGTCCAAGGCCAACTGAATCGTACTGTCTCCTTTTGGTGCTACCTACCATGAGTTGGAAGGTCCTCACGTTAATCATCACACTCTGGAATACCACCGAAACCTATGTATGTGGCACAACCACTCGGGATTCCTGGTGCTATGACCCTTAAATGGAGGAAGTAGCCCAACAGTGACAATGTACGTGGTGACAGTATGGTAAACTCTCACCACGAGGGGTAGGTGTATTCCCGATTCAATCGAGGATGATCGGACGTTCGTGCAGAAGAGCACCAAATCTCAAGGTCTGTACTTCTTATTCAGCCTACCAGATCGGTCTCTGACGTATCCTCTGACTCTTATAAGTGGTAGGGAGGACCATTTGGCCACCCGCATCACCAAAGATGCCCCGCGTACCGCAGGAAATCGTGGACCAAATTATTGACGAGGTTCACGACGATATCAAAACACTCGGTGCTTGCGCACTTACCTCCCTTGACTGGGTACCCCGCTGCCGTCAGCACCAACACAAAAGTTTGACCATCGGAGTCACCTTTCCGCCGCGTCATCATTCTCATATCTTATTCTTCCTGAAGTACCCTCATCTTTCCCATTATGTCCGCTCCCTTAACATCTTCAGTACGATGGATAACCTGGGCAGATGGCCAGTCGACTTCCCTGATACGACCAGCCTTCAAATAATGTTCATGACGTGGAATGTCCAGCGGCAAGGAGCACGAGACCATATCCTTACGCAATTACCCTTAATCACCACTCTGACGCTGGCCGGCGTCGAGTTCGATGATTTCTACTGTTTCACCACACTACTTACCGCCTTCCCTCTCCTATCCGATCTTACTCTGGGTTCCATCAGAGTTAAGGACCGCATCGTTCAGGTCCACGCACCATACGGGAAACTCGGTTTCGCCCTCAAACACCTCAATCTTCGGGACCTCGACGTTCCTACCACAGGTCTCATACAATGGCTCCAATCACAACCCACCTCTCCTCGAATAGACTCCCTGAGTATGACGCTGGATGGGAAAAAATTATTCTACCATAGCGCGCCTCAACAATGGTGCACCGTAGCAGGGAATTCGCTCTCCCACCTTCATTTTGACTTTGGGTGGGTTTTGGTAGACCAAGACCTACGGAATGGTAGGTTCCAATTATATGGAAGCCTATGTCAATCTAATAACCACATCCAATCCTTCTGCTTGTACGACATGTTTTTTTTTCTTCCGAACCACAGGTAGCATCGACCTCCGCCACAATGCCCGAATGCGCACCTTGGAAGTGAAGACGATCGGCTTAGGCCGTTTTTCCCTGTCTGATCACGAGTGGATCCCTCTGATGCTCCACCGTCTACCGTCGTCCGACAATCTCAGAAGGATCACGCTTCATATCCATTTCTACGAATTGAATCAATTGGATTCCCAAGGTCTGTCGCGCATCGACGAAGCGCTGGGCGGATGTAACCCTGACACGAAATATTGGGTAACGGAATGGCGCAAAGGCTTAGAAAGCGTTGAAATTGTCCTCTGGTACAACCGGAAGTCCCTTCCGGACATCGCGCCGATCATACAAGTCATTCAGGAAAGGATGCCAAGGGCGGCGATGAATGGGGCATTAAAGTGCTATCGGGGGGCAGAATACCAGGCTGTGTATGGCCTATAGAGAATTCCAGGATTTTTCCATGACAATCGACCTGTCTGGTTTTAATCTATTACGAACGCAATAAACGAGCTGTCTCCTGTCCTGGTCGTCCACCCCGTCAGACGTTGGAAGCTTCCATTGCGCTGCCAAGTGACGCAGACTACCACTACCAAACCTCGACGGAGAAACGGATGCGGGTGTTGAGCTCGAAAGATGGGAACCACGAAGGAGGTAGTGAGCATTGCATTGCTATCTGCGCAGACATGTTTTCTGCTTAGTCTGTTTTCGGAGGGGAGAAATGCGGAATTTGAGGGAAAGAACTTGAAATGCGGACGAGCGTTTCTGTCGGGGCGGGGTGGCATCATCCAGGGGCAAAACTTCTTGATCTCGGAAGGTTCTCTCACAGTCGGGAATGGCCCAAAAGGCGCATAAGCGGAAGGAGAGATGGAAAAGAACGAGAGAAAGCGTATTCAAAAGAAAAGATGATTAATGAGCGCAAACCTTCGTTCATCCCCTGCAGAAAGAAAACGGTGTTCCGCAGGGGCGCATATACGCCTGCGAACACCATCAAGTCCGTCCTTCGTGTGGACTTGGTGTACTAGTGTGAGACCTTCACGTCGGGTAAAGATGAAATACAGGGATTTTCCCGTCCGAGGATCATTGGACGGGCTGGGTTCCAAAGCCATCCCATCCCATCCCACCCGTGCGAAAAGGAAATTTCGCGCGTGGTTCTCGTGGGCCGACGAACTCACAAGGTAGCGGGATGGCACCCAAGATGGCTTTCATTGCCCATGATGGCGACTTCCAAGATCTGGGAGGGCTATGACGTTGAGATGTTTGATGCGAACGCGGGAGCATGAAGATTTCCAGTTTTTATCTTCCTTCTTTTGATCCCTTTTGAAGCGACTCCACTGGTTGGGAAAACGAGGGTCGTTTCTGCGGGTGACGCTCTCTCAAGGTCTCGTCCGACCCCGAAGGTTGTGACCACATACTGGACCCATGCCCGTGTTGCTGGACGAGAGCTATTCGGATCCTTGCACTACATGGGTATTCATTCCCTTCATGAATAGCTACCGGTGGG
This sequence comes from Meripilus lineatus, assembly GCA_027627245.1. Classification (NCBI taxonomy): domain Eukaryota; kingdom Fungi; phylum Basidiomycota; class Agaricomycetes; order Polyporales; family Meripilaceae; genus Meripilus; species Meripilus lineatus. The sequence continues at coordinate 15,797 of JANAWD010000326.1, read as the reverse complement.
TGGGCAAAGTCCTGATAAGTGTCTTCAATACTCCCGTAATGAAATGCTAAAGGGAGTAGTGTTCAGTGCTCACAATAAAAACAGAAAAACACATGGCTCTGGCGATATCCTAGATCTTGCCACAACCCCCCAAGTCAAATTCTGAATACAATGCTCAGAAGTTTCATTCACGTGGTGAACACACACCCTGCTGAAAATCAACCTTTACTTAGTCGGCGAAGTCGAAGGTTAGTCAAGATTGGAAATAGTTGTCATACCAGGCTGGACGGAAGGTATCGCGGCCACTACCATAGACCTCTCTGGAATGCTATCCAGCTCCTTTATGCAGACGTGAGTATTGGAAGGTTAATTAATGGACGAAGCACATATCTCTTGTCCCTCCGACCCTATGAAAGTCATCCAACCTCTCTTCGCGATGCTTGTCTGACGCTAGAACCCTTCACGAGGAAGGACGTCCCGAACCCTAAAGGCAAAGAACACATACGGTGAATACACCCCGAATTGAAGGATACACTCCACAGCATATCATACATCCTCTACTGATCTCCCAGTTTTCCCCGTTTTGCGCAGCACCCTATGTGTTTGTTCTGCTCCCAGTGCTTACTACATGTGCAGATGAGAGAGTTTTTCATGTGGGCGTTCGTTTGGTTCACGACAATGGATAGATGGTTGCAACGCAAACCTTCTTTGTCAACGCTCTATGCTTCTCCCTCCCTCCCTTATGTGAGCGAGGGAGGATACGAAGGGATTAAGAATAACTGCTTCTTGAATCGGCGAGGCGCGTTTGCCTTTCAACTTCTAATGGGATTCCCTTTCAATTTCGGAAATTGAGTTCATCCCATCTGGAGGGGTTGCGAAAGATACGGAGGAAGAAAAAAAAACGCACACTTGACCTTTGCCTTGAGAGCAATTTCTTCTTGTGGATCGGGAGGGGAGAGAGATCGAGAGGGGGGGTCGTAAAGAGGGAACGGCGTTTACCACATTCAAGTGAATGGCCGGCCCAGAAGAGAATCCCCCAAAACCACGACATTCTTAGTCAAGCTTTACGCTAAAAGTAGGCGAAATGAAAGTGCAGAGTAGAGCGGAAAGTGAAATGAGATGCTCGGGATGCTTATAATTGTACGAGAACGACAAACTGAGCCTGGGCGGAACGGAGGGTAAGACCGCCTCATGGTCAAGGGATAATTCGAAGCGATTCGTCATTCTCTCCGAGCCTGAAAGTCTCATCGGAGGCTCTGGATGAATCAACATCAGAACCGAATGCTGCGCTCATCCACGCCAAGATGACTGATGAAGCAGAACTTGCAACACCGTACTGACCGTTCAGTACCCACATGGAAAAGGAGGGATTTTCGATCCAATGAGAAATTCCTCATGGAGAAGTGAGCGTTGATAATGATAATGAAGGGAAGAAAGAGAAAAAAAACAGCGTTTGATCGCCCGACTTGGGATAAGATGGCCGAGAAGTAAGGATGTTCGTAAGTCCTTTCAAGTTCAGAGAGAGAGGGTGTTAGCAACACCGGTACCATGCCATGAATGAATCCCCGAATGACGCTTTGATCCTGACATTCGGACCAGAGGTGGAGTAGTAACCAGGGGGCAAGTTGTCATAAACAGAAAGCGTCAGTACACCTTCCCTACGATGACCATCCAGCAAACCAGTCGATAGGTGATCGTGGTCGACGTGAACGATGGTTAGGAGCATTGATCTTGGCTGATGTTACGGGAAATCCCTTGCCACGTTGCACCTTTCGGCGTTTGCCCCCCATCGCTCACTTGACCACACATGGCATGAACAGAAACTTGCAGTCTGAATGGAGCACCAAAAAGAATGATCAGAGGCCGTCTGTAGCCCGTCTGAGTAGGATCCCAGTATCATCTGGCAGCTTGTAATGTATCAAAGACCTTTCAATATGAAGCAAGGAACACCAAGGGAATCTATTCTTCCAGAAGTAGCATTCAGTTTTCAAGCGCCGACTTCTTCAGGAAACCTCGAAAACGAATGCCAAAGAGGGTTGCGGAGTACTCTTGACTTTTTTTTCCACCACGGGCACAGTCCACTCTTACTATTCGGCATTTTCTCTGGACTAGGTAAAGCGACCACGGGAGACGAAGAAACGATTGATATCGAGCCAATCGACAGACAGCACACAAGACACTAGAACACCCGTCGGAAGTTCAGGGTGAATTGTCGTGGAAACAGCGTTGAGAGGGGCAATATGTGCGCTCCAAGCCCTCGAGGCACTTTTCGCACCCGAGACTTGTTCCATTCCTCCGTCGACTGTTGGCGCGTATACGATGGAGAAAAAAGCGCAGGGCTCCTTGGAATCTCTCTCTTGCAATGATGCAGCTTCAGATGCAATGCTTCGGGATGTGGGGTAGCGTGCAATCGATCCGGCCTTTATTGAAACGTTGACAGTGCGGAAGTGTTTGGCGTCCTAGACCCTAGGGGATATGTCTCGCAGAACAAGGCGTGGGGGGAAACACAACGTGCAGTACAAGTACCTGACATAAATAGAGTGCCGAGCCTGGTCTATGGATCCCAGACCACCCTGACTTCTCCGTTTTCTGTGCACATGGTGGCGACCGGTGAAGACTTGGACTGATTGCGGACGCTATCAAAGCCGCGGAAAGCAGTCCGCAGGCATTGTCAGCCTCTCAGGGGGATTCAAGGCAAATCCCAAGACAGCTGAAGGGGACCAGCAGCAGATCATGTTCACTGGGAGCGATGATCGTGCAGCACGAGGTTACCTTCCTGATATGACTACTGGTGTCATAACAAGGTCAATAACGGACTGATGAGCTGTCTATCAATGGGGAAAGAAAGGAAGGAATGTCAGGCGCGAGGACTGCAAACACTCGGCAGAAAGCGCAGAGAGCACGACACCTTGGATGCCGAGTCATGGATGTAAAGGCATGAGTGAAGGGGCGAGTAGAAGCTCCGACAGGTAAATTGGCGGACAGATAGGTACCAAAGGACGGAACGAGCCAAGCTGAAGCGGGAGCAGAATTGACCTCTTTCAAGGACAGCTCTGGAAATAATCCGACGTGCACGCCGGATCAAAAAAATGAGGCGAGCTCAAGATGAATTGCGGATTTTCGAGATTCCGAAAAGAGGACGAGAACAGATTCTGGGCAAGAGCGATTTGAGTGTACGCCACCTCGTTGCAAGTAAACATTCAGGATCGTAAACTCCGCATATGACAGACAGTAGAGAACGTATTGCTGTAGAGTAGCCTTGAGGTGGGCACGTCAGTAATTAAGCCATGATTACATGGATCGCCAGTGGAAGACGTAGAAGACTTGCTACCTTCTTATCTTGTAAACAGGCTGCTGTCTACGTAGGATGTCATGAATCGATGGAGTAAAGAAGGGGAAAAGGGGTGAGTAGACACTCGCAAGCTGTCGATGATTAGCAGAGAATGGATCACGTTGACCATAATGAGAAGCGAAAGGGCGTCTTCGCTACCGAGACATATGAATGGGGGAGGGAATGCTTGATTGAGATAGGAATTGAGAGGATGGCATTGACAGATTTGTGCCTGGGATGTTGCTCACGGTGGACGGAGAACAGAAACTGATTGTGGTGGGAGATGTATCACTATCATGATAGGGAGGACCTGGGCGTTGTGGACATCTGGACATTAGAACAAGTATACTTGCGATTGGATGAGTAGGGCGGATCAGAGGAAGGAGAGTGGGAGAGGGCGAAACGCTGGAGGATATTGCGCATTTACGATCAGAGACCAAAAAGAGTGCCGCGTTGACTCCGAATGTAACCGAAGGGAGAGACCAAGCGAATTTGGGCGTTGGGGAAGCCCATTTGGAAGGGAGAGGACGAAGGTGAGTATACCACATTAACTCCGAAGGTGGGCTTCAGTGCTTCCGCGGTGAGTTCCGTTGCATAATTGGAGGTGGTGGCAGTGTGGCAGTGAGGCGAATCCCTGTCCATCCGGGAATATACATTTACATTTTGCAGGTGCAGAACATGCAGCAGGGCGAATGAAGTTGTATACTGAAGTCCGAGTTTGCTATGATTCGAGATATGATTAGAGGTGTAGTTTGAAGGAAGACAGTGACTGGAACTGGAATCGGGGGTTACCAGTCTGCGATCGGCTATTTTCCTGATTACGGAATGTGGCAAATAATTTTGGATGCCGGAATGGCTCACGTGGGAGCTGACATAAGGAGAGACTGGGAGATTGGATTGGCTGATTTGGGAGAGCGAAAGTGCCGAATGGGGGAAACGGAGGGTTGTGATTATGTAATTGACGATTTACCAGTATGCCGGGGAAGATTTCCAGGGAGTGGGAAAGGTGATTTTGGTGTGTCAGGGTGATGGCAGGGCTGTGGGAAGAGCGGTATTGGATTGGAATGCAAATGCAAATGCACGCAGGCCTGGCAAGGGCATGGGAAGCCTCGCAAAGAAAGATTCGAAAACTTTGATCGAAAGAAGAGCACCTCCCGAAAAGAGTTTCCTGCCTTGTAAACACCCTCCTTTGCCTATGTAAACACCGTCCCCTCAAATACCCCCAACAAACACTCCGGTCATTCTCGCGCAACACCAGGTACACTCCCCCCGCACATACTCTCCCTCTCACACTCGCATCCCACAGACGTTTATCTTGCTGGAAAACTCACTTACCCTCTCCCTTGCCCTTCCTTCATTCACCCAAACGCCACCTTTCCCTTTTCGTAAACACTCTCGGTCAGTCTCCGCTCTCTTGGTACTATTCGACGCCGCATCCATCTAATAAAGTATATTGCCCATCCTAGATGCGTCCCTCTCCGCCTCCTCTAGCCATCTCTGGCCGCGAACTCGACGAAAAACTAGAGCTCATTAACCAGCTCTCCCTCGAGGATGAGTGGTACATGGAAGACCCCGAATGGCCAAAGGAACCTCACTCAGACTTCGTACCATACGGTTATGGCAAGTGCTTCTGTCCTTGCTTTTCGGACATCTTAATCCTTACCCGTCTGATATCTCCAGAGGAATATGATGATGATGCTTGTGAGGCTTCCGTGTATGATCCAGGGCTATTTACTTCTCCCTCGAGCCCACGCTCATATACGCTGCTCAACCCAAATAGATACAAGGTACGTTGTACAAACATTGCACCCATTCCTATTCTCTTCTTTCCCCATTGTGGCGGCTCGGATTCGCATGTACCCGCGAAGTGCTCTGTAGCCCGAGTGGAGGATCCCGCCAATCCCATCATAACCGAAGGTCCTCTCCGCCATCAGATTCGTTCTGACCCAGGCCGTTAAGTCGGCTATGCCCGGCCCCCGCCACACGTCCCAAACTGGGTTTGGCGCATTTCGCGTCGTAAACGAGCGGCGGAAATACAGTGGCCATACTCGCACACGATATATAGTCAACATCCCACTTCTTCTACATGTTATTTGGTCGCCCTACGATTTGTTTTCAAGACCCTAACTGACGCACATCTTCCAGCCTCTCCCTGCTCCTCCGCCATCAACTCCAGTCCAACTCCAGACGCCTTATACGACCCCTCTCTCATCCCCACGTGCCGATTCATTTGCCTTGAGTTCTCCTTCGACCTCAAGTGTACCTTCACTGTCTCGTTCATCAAGTATTATCTCGCATCACGTAAACCGTTCGCGGACGTCTTCATTGACAGGCGGTTCTCGTTCTCCGTACACTCACTCCGCGTATCCTTCAATATCTTCCACTCTATCCAACCTTGAGGAACAAGACATCGAGTCAGAGAGAGCAAGCAGTTTCTGGCCCATGGATTCTCATTTTGCATCAGATGACCTTCGCAGCGAAGGTAGTCAGGAGAGCACAATCCTCGCTCATACTCCCATGAGAAAGAGCAGCCGAGAAATGTTGCAACTTAACACAACATTCCCTTCGCAGGCGCCGTTCTACGTTAACACTAACTCACAAAGGAAGTCGCGTCCTACAACCCCATCTCTCACGACGTCAGCTTCCTCTCCAGCCTTACGAAACCTAGCCGCTCTTGCCTCAATTCCTGCGTCACCGATTCATCCCATTTCGCCTCCCCCATCTTCTTTTGCCCCCCCTCGTCTCTCTGCCCACCATCCCTCCCGCTCGTCTACTCTCCCTCTTTCCCTCTTGACGGACTTATCCCTAACACCCTTCCAAAGTACAACTTCTCCTAGCGAAATCAACCCTATGCTCGCATCCCGCTGGTCTTTGGAAACCACCGCTCCGAATGAATCGAGTCGAAGGGCAGAGAACAACGCCTCAGGTTCTCCGAAGAATCCTCCAAATTCACCCAAGATGAGGAAGCGAGATCGCCTCCTCAGCTTCATCTCCCGGAGTCGTGCAGGTTCTGTCGGTAAATCATCTTCCTCACAAGAGTCTGCGCCTCTTCTCAGCCGCCAAGGTGAGGCCGACCCCGAGTCGAACTCTTCTTCCCGAAGAAGCTCTCGCTTCACCGGCGTCCAATCCCCTTCTACCATCTCATTACCTATTCCCGCCCATACTCGGATCGAAAACTCTTGCCCTCCTCCACTTCCAATCGCCTCTACAAGCTCGTCAAGCTCTAGTTCTCCCGCTTCGACGACAACATCATGTTCCGTTTCGACAATTGCCACACCCGTTGATGGAGATGGTAACTCATCGGAAGAATGTCATAGCTCGGGCAGTGGGCCCGAATCGATGTCGTACTTCGCGGATGATTACGATGATGAACCCCCACAGTCTCCGATACTCCCCTTGCCATCACCTCATACTCCCGCCGTATCATTCCTGTATCCTCGTCGACAAACATCCAGCATTCCATTCCTTTCGGCCTTTAACCAGCGCCGGAAGGATAGGCGAAAGAGGCAGCTCGTTATTAGTGATGCTGCGTTCTTGAAGCCTCTGCCTCCTCTTACTCCTGAGATAGAACAGAATCCTCAGGTTATGGTCGAACGTAAACGCATGGAGGCTGAGCGCGAACGTCGACGCACAGCCATCATCGACTGGTGCAAGAAATTCGGTGAATTGCAACGTATTCAGGACGAGGCTGATGGTGTCATGGTCGTCTCGTGGAAGAACTGGGAGCATGCCGATCAGGTAAATGCCATGTTTGTCTATTCTGAAGTTCGCTTTTTCTGATTTTGGTTCCCTCTCCAGGCTTGTCGAGTACAGGCTACGGTCTCGATCAAGAACGTCGGCACTCTTTACCTTGCATGGAGGTATAAGAAATAAGCGCCCCCTCTTTAACACCACCTACAACACAGATACGAAATCGCACATCTCGGACCCAAGTTTCGCAAGGCTTACCCCTCTCACTCTCACCCCTTTCTCTAATTTTCCACCCTCACACTCCCTATTCGGAATTCCCTTATGCGGCACTCCCACCCTCTCTTTGATATTCACCTCGGTAACCTACATGCGAACTGTTTCACCGCAACGTTTAATCGCTTCGGCTACACACTCTCCTTCACGTCCCCGCCCAGTGTCTTTCCACCACGTTTGTCCGACCCTTGTCGCTCCTTTCTTTTTCGTCTCTGTTCTCGGTGACCCTTGCAAACCAGTTGGTTCCTCTGAGTCGTGCTTTGTGTTTCGCTCTCTGCCAATTTTCTCATTCATTCAAATCTCTCTGACTCTGTTCATGCTGTCGCTCAGCTCTGACTGACGTCGTATGGAAGTCACAATATCCCCCCTTACCCTCCCTTGAAACCTCATTCGCTCGGACATCCGTCGTGTCCCTTACCTCCGAACTCCATTTGCATAACACACTAACTAAACTGTCATCTGCCATTCCTATTAGTCTCTTTTCCTTCACTCTCTCCCGCACAGTTTTTCGTAAATCTTGTTTGTTTGTTTTTCTCTGAAAAGGTTCCTCTGCCCGTGTGTGGTCGAGGAACCCCACGTCGCATTTGCCCTAGAACTCAATCGCATCTGTTTTTGTCGTCAAACGTTCGGTACATACGTTACTCTCCTGTCGGTGGTGGTGTCGTAGCAGAACAACTCAAAAGTTTTATTTGTATATATGTGTTGTATTACTGTAGTTTTGTTGCATAGAAATCTGTCTCAATTCCTCTCGTTCCTCGCATTGTCCAATAATACACGCAATCTACGCATTTCTACAAACTTGCAATACAATTGTATATTTCCAGAACAGCCTTTTTGCCTGTATCAATGCGCACAATATATATATAGTGAGTGGGTGGGAAGAGTTATTACTATCAGAAGGGTGAGGTGAGAATTTGAGGACGGGTTGAGTAGCGTTGTACGTATGTCCCACTCCACAAGTTGCGCATTTATCGCACTTTCCACAGCCATCGCGTTCGCTTTTTTTCTTCTTTTGCAAGTCGGTTTTTGGGTTCGCCCATTCTCGCGAAGATGGCAGTTGCCTTCCTCGCTCTTGTCGTTGACGACGAACGAACCCGACGGAGACTCGGATATAAGAAACCTCAATCAAACTTGGTTGCTATGAAGAACATGACAAAAGGCACCATTTAGATCGCCTGACATATATTTGTCGTCGAGGTGGGGTGCGTGCCAGGATTCAGGTTTAGTTTGGGTGTTCGAGTTGACTTGTTTGGGTACGGGAGAGGAAAGTGTATAACATATTGTGTCTCGTAAGTGGAATATCAATAATCAATATCAATCAATTGCTCGTTTGAACAGGATCAATACCTCAGCTTGCAAAAATGTAGCGGATTGGCGATTTTCGTGCTTATGATCAAACGAGTTTATTTCCCCGACGTTCACTCCAGATGGAGAGAGGGACGACTGGCCCGCCCGAGTCTTGGCGTACGGGTGCCCGACCTGGAGCGCTACTCTGGATTGGACGTGCGACGGAATTGACCGTTGATGATTGGTTATTCCACCTCCTCCGGGTTTTAACTGCGCATGCTAGCGTTCCTTAACTTTTTTTTCTCCGAGTCCTGGTTCATCCCGAAGTCTGTATTTGTTGTGTGCAATTTGTGTGCTTGTCTTTTTCCCTCCCTCCCCTTTCATTTTCGTATTGTACTACTCCGGTACCGTGGACTATGGACCATGCGAGGACCTTGTCACAATGGATTGACCCGGAAAAGACAGTGAAAACTTTCTGGTGGGTGAGAGTATAGTGGAGGGGGAGTTCGTAAGGTGAGCACAAGATCACACCTGACAGGCCTGACCGTTGACCGGCATTCCGTCATTCTTGATCGCCACGACCCCGGAATTTGGGTGTTCTTGTATTGACCACTGGAGTGGTCCTTGATGCACAGTCAGTACCACCAACTGAATATATGCATATTGGATTGGACGCCCGGTGGCTTGATGGTTTAAGGTCCCAAGGTCCAGAACGGGGTCATGCAAGTTTGAGTCGCCGAGGTACAGTAAGTCAGGGTACTTGATCATGAACTCGAATGTGTTGCTAGGAAATGTGGTTTCTCCATCCATCGAACCCTGCTTTGCTTTGCTGGATGTGTTCCAGTTGTATTCCGCATCGATGCGTTCATTTGAGTTCCTTCTGGTGCTCTCCGGGGTCACCCTAGGTCGAGAGCAGGTGGGCGATCGATGTGCTCATTCGGAGGTCTCGATCGTGTCATTCATTTCAACCCATGCGTCACTTTTACGATACAAGTAAAAAAAAACCGTATTTTACGGTTTTCTTGCAGAGTTCAAACTTTTCTTTTTTACAATAACGAGAGAATAACAATGGTTTTTCTTTTGTCTTTGTTCTCATTTTCTTTTCTTTTTTTCTTGAGGCGTAGACGGAGGAAAGTGCGAGATACTTCTGTTCGGTGCTTCTTCAAGATTCAAGTCCAAAGCACCCTTCTGACTGGAATTTTTTCTCGCGAGACGGTTCTTGTGATTCGAGAGAGGGTAAAGCTAACGACTTTATCTGGAAGCCCTTTCCGGCTCAGTTCATAAGTTAGCATTTGATGGGTTCAGTGATTCCCCACAGGCCCAGAATTTCGTTGGAATCAATCAAATGACCGTATATTAGGTGGTCTTACACTCTACTCCCCTTTTCGTTATTTGAACTCGTGCTGGAGTTCTCGCGAGGGAGTTGTCAATTTTTGTTGCCCTGTGCTGGTATCTTTTTTTGTACCTCTGTATTTCTGAGCTAAACCTCTTTTTGTTTTGTGTGGGATGTGGACATATGTCGTGGGTGGTGGTGTGCAGCGTGGATGCAACGGGGTGCACACTAAAAATGCGAGGATGAGTGAATCTCAATCTCATCGGGAGGATTCTCCGATGAAGGGGTAGGTAATCTGGGTTGAACCCGAATCGATATGAATGACCATTCACTGGTCATCAGAACGGGGGTGGGAAATACAGTAGAGTACAACGAGGCTCTTTCCGTGAGGAGCACACGGAGTTAGGAACTTTTCAATAGAGCACCCCCTTTCAGATTTCCTAATCCTCCCGATTCTCTTCAATTGGCCAACACGCACCAAAGGACGTCAAAAGTTCTTCCAAGGACGGGGGTTGTCAGCACTTGCTATACTGGCAGTAAAGTTTTTGACTTGCCGCAGGTCATTGTCCTCCGGTTGAACTACTGTTGTACTGTCACCCTCGAAAGATACCGCTCCTCATGCATAATGAACACCCTCCGTCCGCTTTGACATCGACCCTAATGTTTAAAACAGGTCTAGAAGGACACGTGTTGACGAAATGTCGGACATGGTGCTAGCCCTCAGTTGGATGACTCGGACTTGTCTCCCAATTTTGACCCCGAAAAATTTCCTTGGCGCCTTCGCAGTCAGTCCTCTAAATCCCTATTGCATCCTTCGATACCTCCGTACGTTACTTGCGTTTCTTATCCGATATTTTTCAGAGACTTCAATGTTGATTGCAGGGCTGCGAGGATGTTAAACTCGGTGTTGGGCTCGACGAAGTCCAGAAGACAGGTTTGATCGGGATTGGCCGACGGAGGGGACGCTTGATTGGGAACGGGCGGCTTCTTGCCTTTATTGGTATTGATGGCATTCCACGCATCTCCGAGTCCGACTCGCTCGTCGTGCCGCCGGCGCTGTCCCTGCTGGGCTTGGTGTCTATCTTCGGTGCTCTGCGGTGAAGTTGATAAGCTGTGCCCTGGCCACTACGCAGAATACCGCAAAGATGGAACAGTTTGAATCCATGGATCATTATGTCGTGCTAGGTGTGGAAGAAACAGCCTCTGTTGACGATATTAAGGTGCGTTCTTCATTCATGGCGGCCTGTTCTCCCGAGAATGCTTGCTATTTCGCAGCTGAATGTCGGAATCATCATTATAGATAGCTTACAAGAAACTTGCTTTGACGCATCATCCCGACAAGAACGTTTCCGATACCGAGAATGCCACTAAACGAATGGCCGCCATTCAACAGGCATATAATGTGAGTCGGCTTATCGGTGGAATATGAAACCTTCCAGTATTGATGACTTCCACGATCAGATTTTAAGTGATGAACATGTATGTCTCCCCTGGGACCATTGCGCACTCATCCGACGCGAGATACCGCACTTCAGGAACGAGCTTGGTATGACCGAATGAAACGACTAGAGAAGACGACGTCCAATCTCGGTGCCGACGATGGTTCACCTAAGGATTCTCCAAGAGGGTTCCCTTTTACCTTTGATTTCCGCCAGTCGAGCCCTTTTGCTTCGTGTAGACCGACCAGTGGAACATTCCCCGTGCCACCGAAGAACGATTGTCTGGGTGGTCTATCTATGGACGACATAGCTATCTTACACCATTCGTGTATGAGAAGTCCACAGATGGAAAGGTCGGGTGATGGTCCTAAGGTGCGGTGGTTTCCGTTTGTTCCGCCGGGCGATGGTCTCATTAGTATCCTTTAGAGTTTCTTCACAATTTACCGTTCCATCTTTGAAGCTATAGCCAAAGATGAACTTCGTTATGGCGATGCGGACGCGTATATACCTTCTTTTGGAGACTCTGAGACACCCTGGAACTCGAATGCTCCAAAGTCTGAACCTGTCATCGTGTTTTATAATCACTGCAGTCNTCTAATCCGTCAAGTCCACTGNCACAGAACTGCAAGACGCGATTTCTTCTTTGGGTCCAGGAAAGCGAAGAAGTGAGTAAAATTTGCTCCACAAATACTCTGAATTATGTCTGATGGATTACTGCAGGAAAGCGCGAGGTGATAACATGCGCGCTCGTGAAAGGGCGATCAAGGAGTATAATGTTGCTATCAGAGTACGTCGTCTGATTCCGTCAAAAATGTTTCAATCTGACGGAGGTATCATGTCTAGCATCTTGTGAAATTTGTAGGGCGAGGAGATCCTCGAAATATGTCTCGTCCTCGGTTCGTTTATGTCGTCTCCGAATCTGGGTGTAGCGTGTGGGAGTACTAGCTGTGTATCTGAGGGTGTGTCCACTGAACCCATTTGTCTTGAACAATATGTGTCTTTCTATCTCAAGTATTCCAATGTAGCCTTTGATGCTTCTTGTATCATATCCTGCCTTCGATGCATTTCATTCTTTCTCGAGTCGCATTTGCCCCGGCACGTGATCGCGTCTGTCACATGGCCGCTCCACCTGTAAGTGTTTCAGGAAAGGAATCAGGAGCTTGGGGCCACTGCCCCTCGCCATGGAACAATGACAAGTGCTGTCCACGACAACTTGGAAGTTGTCCACCATGTCTCTCTCAAAGTTGCTGTCCAAATGCAACACTTGAGCAGGTTTCGCAACACCCTGTCTCACCTTTGTCACGTCTACCGCACTTCCGGTCGGTACGTTCTCCATCTGACTATATGCGTAGTCCCGGACGCGTCCAATGTTTATATTCTTTTTGGATCTCAAGATATTCTGAAGCAATGTCAAGTTGCTTCTCATCTGTGTGGCCGCTCGAAAAGCCGCCACCAGGGTAGGGCGCTCTCCTGGGCCACTCAAGAAGCCAGCCAGATAGCCCTACAAGTGATATTCCGTACCAAATGCATTAGCGTTCATGGTCATTCGCCGAAGATCCCTGACAGAATATCCGTTCTCTGGGACTTATACGGTTCTCCGAAGGCACGCCGAGAGAACTCCGAGGCGGCCAGGTTTTAGGGTTGACTCAAATTTCCCAGCCTGCAGTAACGCCTTGGCCCTTCACAAGAGCAAGACCATTCAGGACATCCCACGCGACTACGCAAGAGCCACAGGAGTGGAAATATTGGTCCACATGGTCCGTGTATCATCAAATTAAAACGTCCAACTACCTCTTGTTGTTGGTGCTAGTGGTTGTTGACTCATCGAAATGCTTAACCCTGAGCCCACATTTGATGTGTCCCCAGGTACTTATCCTGCGGTGAGGTCGACATTCCTTGGACGGGCAACCCACACACACCAGCGCTCCCTTACCTCGTTATATGCGTTTAGTTTGTGGGCACAAGTCAAAAACGTGATAAGCCAAGACACAGTCCGTTATCCATGAAATGTGAGTGGTGAGAATGAATGAAAACCCGCTAAAGCATACATATCTGATGTTTATTCCTACGTGTTAACCAGAGAAAGAAAAAGAAAAGCTACATTGTACAGATGATCATCCCTTCAAATATGATATAGTGTGATGTTGATTGGTGTTACAAATGCGTGCATGGTGGGGTATTCGAGTACACATCTGTCGGGAAAGTCAGTACCGGTGAGTAACGATAGACGTAGTGGACCAACACTAACCCTATAATTACGAGAGCTACGTCTCCGAAGCGTGGGCAGAGCTCAGCAGCTCGTTCAAATGCCTCACAACTTCCCCAGCACCTTCACGGACCTTCTCTCGTTCACCCTCCTTAACCTTGGGGAGCATATTGGGGTCAAACCGATCGGGGTGCCATCTCCTGATATGATCCTTAATACGCTCCTTCTTAGATTTCTCGCTGGGATAGCTGGGATGGAGGATGTATGCGCTAATCGCGGTCTTGGTAAGTTCCTCTACCCCCGATGGTCTCTTTAAAACGGGCCAAGGAAGACTTTCCCAACTCAAGGTCGCTACTTGGGGCAAACGCTTCCACATCTTCTCGTGCTCATCATAGAGTCTAACAATGTCCTGGGTACTGAAACCCCTCGCCTCCCTCTCTCGCCTGGCTCGATTGATTCGCTCTTGCTCCTGCCGGAACTTCTCGGCTTGAGCTTTCGCCTGCTGCTCCTGCCTCTCTCTCCACATTCTCTCCTCCTCCCAAGGGGAACGAGGTGAAGGGCTTTCTTTGGGAGGGCTAGCACTCTGAGGAGGAGGTGGTGGGGCTGGTGTACCGACACTAGGTCTCCTCCATCCGGGATGGGTGGGCTTGGCGCCCGTGGTTGTCGACGAGGACCGGGTGGAGGTAGAGGACTGAGTAGATGCAGATGTGCCAGAGTAGGTGGACCAGATAGATGCTCCAGAGCTACTGCCACTCGAGGACGACATGGAAGAGTTGCTAGAGGTGGAGTCGCGATTTGGAATTGGGACCGGCCCCGCGGACTGCGAAGCGGAGGAATACCCCGGACTGCTCCAACGACTTCTCTCGGAGGAATTGTCTTGTCGTTCCCATTGAGCCTGCCTCTTATGAGCCGCTTCCTGTTGCTTGCGGAACTGCTCTTGCTGGGCGAGGACTTCGGCTCGACGTCTCTCCTCTCGTTGTCTGTTGGCATCCTCGGCAGTCTCCCTCTCCTGTTGCTGGACAAACTCCGCAAGACGTCTGTCCCTCTCCTCCTGCTCCGCCTTCAGTTTCCTTTCCTCTTCCTTCATCAAACGTTCGGCCGTGAGTCTATCCAACTCTTCTGCCTCCTTTCGACTCTGCTCCGAAAGGCGGTACTTCTCGCGGGCCTGTTCCTTTCTCTCTTCTTCCGCGAGACGTTCAGCTTCAAGTTTGTCGAGTCTCTCCTGCTCCAACCTCTCCTGCTTCAACCGCTCCTGCTCCATCCATTCTGCCCTGGCTCTATCGGCGGCCTCGCGCGCAATCCGTGCCTTCTCTCTGGCTTCTGCAGCAGCCTTGCGCTCCATTTCCATCCTTAAGGCTCTCTCCCTTTCCTGGCGTTCCTTCTCTAAGCGTTCCTTCTTCAATCTTTCCCTCTCCTCCCTCTCCTGTCGTTCCCTTTCTTCCTTCTCCCTTTCGCGGCGCTCCCTCTCTTCTCTTTCACGACGTGCACTCTCTTCTCTCAACTGACGTTCCCTCTCTTCCCTTTCACGGCGCGCATTCTCCTCTTTCAACTGACGCTCCCTCTCTTCCTCGCGGGCTCTTTCCTCTTGTTCCCTCTCCTCACGTTCCTTCTCTTCGCGCTCTCTCTCTTCCTGCTCTCTGGCCTCTTCCTCCTCGCGCTCTCTCTCCTCGCGTTCTCTCTCGTTCCCTCTCCTCTGTTCTCGCGCAGCTTTCTCCTCTCTATCTTTACGTTCCCTCTCTTCTCTTTCCTTGCGTTCTCTCTCCTCCCTCTCCTTCTCCAACCGTTCTCGCTCCCGTTGCAAATCTTCCGCACGCTGGCGCTCCAACCGTGTCTGTTCTTCTAATTGTGCCTGGAGTAGGAGTGCAGCCTTCTGATGCCTCTCCTCCTCAAGTCGGCGTTCCTCAGCAAGGATTGCGATACGCTGCTGTTCCTTCAGCTGCCTCTCTGCTTCACGTTGTCTCTGTTCTGCAATAGTCCTCTCTTGCTCGGCGATTCGCATCCTGGTTGCTTCCGCCTCTCTCCTCTCCTCCGCCAGCTGCCTCTCTGCCGCCATCAGCCGCTCCATGACATCCCTTTGACGAGCCAATTCCTCCTCTCGTTCGCGCAACAATTCTTCACGCCTTCTCATGTCCTCCTGCTGCCTCAACAACTCGGCCTCCCGCACTTTGGCCTCGATCTCCTTCTCCCTCGCCAATCTCTCCTTCTCTCGCTCGCTTCCTCTTCCTTCTTCTTGTCCTCTTCTTCGAGCGTCTCGTCACT
>JANAWD010000325.1:0-45287 GCA_027627245.1 Meripilus lineatus | reverse complement strand
GGAGGCAGAGGCGGAGGCGGAGGTGGTGGTAGCGATGTGGCCTCAGGCAAAGGCGAGAGCGAGAGAGAGGGTGGAGATACTAGAGACGAAGTCTGGTCAGGGGCACGAACTTGTTGTGGTATCGATTGGATATTTGGTCTCATTGGTGGTGGGGGTGGAGGGGGCGGAGGTGGCCGAGTAGGTATTGCGTCAGACAGAGATGATTCTTGTCCAGCAGGCATCGTAGTGGCCCTCTTTGGTTTGATAGGCGGGGGTGGAGGTGGGGCTACCTGACTCTTGTAATCCTTCTCCGTGATAAACTTCGGCTTTGCTGCCAATTGTTGCTTCAAATCCTCCATCTCTTGTCTGAGGGAAGATATCTCAGCATCCTTCTCTGTCAGACTATCGATCGCCCGACTAGCAATAAGTTGCGCATCAACCTCTTGGTCTCTGTTCTCCTCCTTGCGACCAAATCGTGAATACACCGACTCCAAGGCACGCTTAAGATAGATGACTTCTTTGGTCTTCACTCCAAGAGTGTCCTCCATCTCGTTATTCTGTGTAGAAAAAGGAGTGTGAGAGTGGCTAAGAGATTCAGTCATAAGACCGACCTGTGTCTTGAGCTTCGCGATCTCCTCAGATAGGGCAGCCCACTTCGCTCTGTCTCTCTCTTTCTTGGCACGTTCCTCCTATCGAGATATCAGCCCACGTACTGATGGGTAACAGGTGGGAACCTACTATCTCGCGGTTGTCGATCGGATTCTCGATCTTGAGCCTGTCCAGTTCCGTCTGAAGTTGCAAGACCTGCTTTTCCTTCTGTACGAGCCTTTGGACAAGGCCGTGAAAGTTCTGATGCAATTGAGTAAAGCTATCGTACTAATGCAAAACCCCATCTTTACCTCAGGACCACCCCTACCACCTGGTCTAGGTGCCAGACTCGGTAGAGTGGTAGATAGAGCGCGCAATGTCGAGATTTCTGCGGTTTGTTGGCCAAGTTCATCCTGCATGCGAGTTCTCTGGACAAAATGTTGAACACGGGGAGTACGAAAGCTCGGCAGCTGGTACTTACCTCTCTCTCGAGTTCTCCGACCTTATCTCGAAGCATTTCGACCTCATCTTCAATTCGGCCATCCCCAATCCTGGCGGATAGGTCAGAACCTGTGATTTGCTTGACGGACTCGCCAAACTGCTTCACGAAAGGTGTCCACCCTGCATTCCTAAAGGCAGGACGGTGAATCATTGTACTTCATGCATTGTGGATGCACGTACAAATCATCGAGAGCAACCACTTGCTCGAGAAACCTATCGATGATGAACAACAAATCTGCCTTGAATTGACTGTGGCCAGCATATGAGTAACGTCGCCATCAAGGGGAAGAGAACATACATATCACCCGGATGTTCGATCAGAGTTCGAAAATGAGATATTGACTCGACGATAGTAGGGTATAGGTCATTATACTGCTTGGCTGAATGAATAAGATCTTCGAGGACAATCTCAGAATCTGAGACAGCTCGTCGGTGTCCGGATAGATTCCTTTCTCGGAGATCCTCTTCATCCTCGAACTTCTCCTCGGTATAAATATCCAGCTGCGTGATCAGCGACTCCGAAGGTTTCACGTATCGCAATGCCTACATGGGAATTGACATGAGGCAGAGAAAGAATGATACTTTAGTCGGACATACCACAATCACTTCGTTTAAGCCACGACGGGTAAATTCCTCTCTGAGAAGCACACGTTCTTCAAGAGAATTCGGGAAATTGGTGAGCGCATTGATGAACGCCATAGTGGCCGTCCGAGCCTCCCACACACCGTCCTCATCATTTGAGTAACCGGCATAATTTGGGATGTCCTCGTCGTGAGCATCGGCAAGCCGCAGAGCCCAGATGAGCTCCTGGAAGCGGAAAGGTTCTTGGAATTCGACCCTGTAATCGGACAGCGCGGCCAAGACCGTCTTGTGCCCTTCGTCAGGAGAAACGTAGCAGATAGCTGCTAATACGTCGGACGCCAGAGATCTAAGCTTTGTAGAAGCGCCATGGAGAGAATACACGATATGGTTGATTAGCGCGGTATCAGAAATCCCTTGCTGAAATCCTGGCTGGGGTGTCCAATTCAGTTTGATGACCGGATTGAACGGATCAGAATGTGAGCTTACATCGGTGTTTAAGAGCACTCGGACACACTTTATCGCTTCAAGTAATACGGTCTCCTCCACCTCACGAAGCATCTTTTGCTTTCCTCCTTTGGCAACGAGACCGGAAAGCAGCTTTCTGAGCACTTCAACGCCCTTGCATTCGAACACAAAATCCTCGATCCACGCAAGTGAAGCAGTAGAGAGGTGTACACGGAGCGATATTAGATGCTTCACCAGTTTCATGTCTGCTTTCCCACTTCGGAACCCATCGACATACCACTGTGCGGTCTTTTCACTCTCCGTTGTCTGCGAGTCCTTCTCTCCACCGGAAGACGTCCACCAACTACCCCAAAGTCCGCCTGTACTTTGTGGCTTTATCGGAGAGGCTTCTGGAGGCAAGTCTGGTGTGTGGGCATCCCGACTGACTGCAGCCGCATTGGATGCAAATTCCGCGCTAGCTCGCGGCGAATTACTGGGTGAAGTGGAACTCGCACCCCATCCAACAATCGAGAAACGCTTCATGATTCCCGAATCTCCTGTCAATTGAGGAACGAGCCGTGGTAGGATCCCGGAAGATGTAGCAGGACTATATGTGGAGGCCTGTGCCGCGTGCGTAGCCGCAGCTTTACTTGCGCGTCCTTTCGACAACGACGCTCCCCGTACTATATTCTGCTCCAGGAGATACCGGCGTTGTTCCGGGGGTAACTTGTACACGGCTTCTCTCGCTGGTCCCTTGAGCCCATAATCATCCTACGCGAAGACGAGATTAATGGGAGTTTGTGAGTCGGGGAAACCATTCACGTACAAGGAATTGTTCTAAATCGCCGATGTCGTTTCCAGGGGGAATGGGTGGGACCGGAGCTGCTTTGGTGATGGACGAACTCGAAGCATGGCGTTCTACTAAAATCGGTTCGCTGACCGACTTCCGTTCTGGTGTTGATGGCTCATTGGTAGTCGTACTAGATGATCCAACCCAGCTTTCGAAAAGGCTCGAAAGCCGATTCTGTGATATCGAACTTCGCCATCCCGACGCTGTAGAAAAACTCTGGATAGATGATGTCGAGTCAGGTGAGGAGGAACGTGGCATCGGTGAGACTAAGTCCTTTTGCTTTGCTGTGCCTTCTCCCTCCTCGGACTCCTCGTCTGATTCCTCGAGGCGTGCGAGGCGTCGGAGGGTGGCCTCGGAGGGCTCAAGCGAATTGGTAGAGTTGGTCCGAGATTTAGAACGACGATACCATTCATCAGGAACAGAAAAGCGGAAGGTACGAGTGGCAGATCTGCTGAATGGGTTGGTGACTGATGGTGTTTCTAGAATATTAGAGACGATAGCATTGGGAGAAAGCCTAGACGATTCTTTCGGGCGACGTCAGTAGGTGTGAGTTAACTGGAACGTTGATGCATACTTTCGGAAGTACCGTCTGACCATACTTCCTCCAGAACATATTCCAAAGCGCCTGCGCCAGGGATAGGAAGAGACTTTGTCAAACCGAGTTCTTCGGTGATGTGTTCAATAATATCGGTAACAGTAGTTGTGCGTGCAATAAATGTTGTCCATTGAAACCCGTCATGGATCTCAGGAACTCGAAGAAATGAACATCTGAGAGACAAGTACGGATGCAGCGAAACAAGTCGAAGAGTTGAAGTATGCAGATGTGAAGTCAGAGGGAAGGAGGAAAAATGGCGACTACTCCCTGCACTTTGGGGAGCTGCATTCAGCAGAGGGCCGACCGCGGCCGAGGACGAAAGGAGAGCTAGGGGCATGCGATCAGTAGAAGACAAGAAAGAAAGTATAATGGCACACCATTTCCCAAGGATTCAAGCTCATCCTCTTCCCACCGACGACCATTCTGCTCTTTCCTGATCCGTTGCAATGCCCATCCATACTCCTCAAGATCCCCAAGTACTTCGGGTGTTCCTTCTCCATTCCTCAGTAAGAAACGAATGACATCCTCAACAGAACCATCAGATTCTACGGTGGCAAAATGGAGAGAGCCAGAAGGGATAGAAACCGGTACGATTAACGAGCTGCCAGACATTAACCCGCGTTCCGAGCCTTGGTAATTAGTGGTGACAGACCCGAAGACTGCTTGTAGGTGCTTTCGAGTATGCCGAGGGTAATGACGAACTAGTAAGAGCAGCTAGTAGTTTATCGGCATCACAGGGTATATGCTATGTCGACTTAGAACGAAATTCAACGAATTGAGCGAGTTGTGTGTCGGTAAACACGACTGGAGAAGGCGAGGTGGAAACAGGCCCCGAGCGCTTGCCACCCTGCTTCTACTAAATGCTCCCGAAATGGAAGGGGCTCAGTATATCGCGGTCCGGATCCCGGGGCTGGGTGCAAAATTTGAAAAGTGAGTCCGGACATCCTTGGAAGATTCCAGTTCAAGTTGGTACACAGCGATGAATGAAAGCTATCCAACGATCTAGCAGAAAGCATACAGACAAGACCAATCTATATAGGTACATGGGTATGTGGTACAAGAAGAGGTTGATCCTGATTCATTACGGTACAGATGACGACCCTTCTGTATCAACGGAAGGATGGACCATGTAAAATACTCGGACATCACTGTCCTGGGAGTCCAAAGTTGGCTGACCACTGCTTTCATCTATCGAAGGCAGGGACTCTTGGACGTCACCCCGAATCTCGACGAGGTAGTGATCCTAACAAAATGTCAGCAGCCGCTCAATCATCAAGTCGAAAATCAAGACTCACCCTGACGAGCTTCCTTAACATTTTTGTAATGAGCTCCTTCTCGTATTCGAGCTCCTCCACATCCTGGATTTCTTCTTCCACCAACTCAAGGTACCAATCTACGAGTTCGTCTCTATCCATTCCCCTCCCGGTGTCTCTCTCGACTTCGGACAACCGGTGTACAATGAGACTCTGTAACCTGAGATACTTATCGTGATTGATAACCATCTTCCGTTTTGGCGGAGGAGGTGCTTGTTCGGGCACAGTGCTCGGGCCACGAGAAGAGATTCCAGGTCCCGTTGCGCCCTCAGTGTGACTCTCGTCTCCAGCGCCAGACATCTCAACATCCTGGGTTTCTTGTGACTCTGTCTGCGCTCTCGGTCGGCGGTCTCCCTCACGTTCACCCTCAAGTTCTTCCTCGTCGAAATCGATATCATCTTGCTCTACGTGAATGATAGACTGTCGCAGCAAGGAATAAGCTTCGCGAACAAATGCTGGGGTGATCTGTAGAAGAATGACGTTATTCTAACTTCCTTGTAGAGATCAGTTGATTCGAAATACCTCTGCAGTGCAGTTTGCTCTGGCAATCGCCTCACTCAATCGAATCATACTCTCCAATTGTCGAACAGTAATGCGGTAGGAATTGCGACCAGCACCGGAAGAGTCGTCTTGACGCAAAATACGGTACTTTTCCACCAGTACATCCGCTGCCTCTGGTGTCAACTACGAGCCCTGGATTCAGCAAGGCGATCACGGCGGAATAGATTCGGAAGCCATACCTTGGGGTTGAACGTTCGCGCATACCGAATATAACGTTGCAGGGCTTCTGTACTGAATTCGGGATGGATGGCATCGTTTTGGAACCGATGAACGTTAACAATATGTTGCGCAATGTTGAGATCAGATTTCTCGTCGCATTGATCGAGAACGACAAAGAATAAGTCGAATCGACTCATGATAGGCGCAGTCATAGCTACGTTAGCGCGAAGACTCTTCTTGCGATCATATCTTCCGCCAATGGGATTGGCAGCTGCAAGAATTGAAGTGCGGGCATTCAAAGTGGCATGTATGCCAGCTTTCGCAATAGAAATGGTCTGCTGTTCCATAGCTTCGTGAATCGCGATTTGGTCGGATATGTCCATCTTGTCGAATTCGTCAATGGCACAAATTCCATTGTCGGCCAACATGAGTGCACCAGCTTCAATGGTGAAATCGCCGGTTTCTTCGTCCTTGACGACAGCGGCTGTCAACCCGGCTGCCGAAGATGCTTTGCCAGAAGTGTACACCGCTCGGGGGAGGAAGGAGCAAATGTATCTGGGATGTTCGGCATGTTACTGGAGAGTTGAAGCGAAGCGGAGAGAAACTCACTTGAGGAACTGCGACTTCGATGTCGAAGGGTCACCAACAATGCAAATGTTGATATCTCCACGCAGGTGCATTCCTTCCGGCGTTTGTTTGTGTACACCGCCCATAAGCTGGAGCAGAAGACCTTTTTTCACGATTTCATGACCATATACCGTTGGCGCGATACTTTCTACGAGCCGAGAATAGATATGATCGGAACCAATCATTTGCTGCAGCTCTTCGAGTTCGGGTTGTGTCAGTGATCGCGCAAAGGTCTCACTATCGTCCTCGCCACCTTCCTCCTCTCCTCGAATATTTGTTCCGTGCTATTACAATGTCTCGTCAGCGCAAATCAGATCGAGTACCGTTATCGCACATACCCGGCCATCTGCACTGTGAACCATGCAAGCAAGGAATGCGGTTTTGTATTGCAGATCGCGAACACCAAGGCTCTTCAGTCCGGTAACCCCTGCACCACCCACAGACGAGGCCGCATTCGATCCCGAACGGTTGGCTTGTCTCATCAATTCTGCATTGTCTCCGCCGGGAAGACCGAGTTGGCTGACGTCGGGTACTACAATGAAAGTCCCCGTGAAGACGCACTTGTCTCCTGCCTTGGCCCTTTCAACCATCTCCCCCCGTAGGATGACGTCGAGAGAGCGAGGCATGGACCCGGTCGGTATCTCTGATGGATTTTCTTGTATTCGAACTTTTTGCCAATCAGTGAATTTGGAGCTGTCAATCTGAAGTTGCCATGCGTTTCGATTCCCGCATATGGGGTTCGGACAAAGGCTGGGCTACGATGCATTAGAAAGGCGAACAAGAACTTTCGAGTGAAGACATACTTCGGTATATTTGAATTGCTGCTCAATCTCGTTGACCAAACCACCGCATACCTCACAAATGAAAGAGCCATAGAGCAACTCTGGTCGTACCTCACTTGTACGCGTCACTGTTCCACTGATGCTCGTCAAAGTGCCGATTCTGTCGGTTCGAAGTTCTCTGATTCCAGAGACAAGGGGAAGATGGTGGAATGCGACGCTAAATTTCGGACCGCAACTGTGAATCGAACGGCAATCCGGACTGACGGTGTTGATTTTGAGGTATTTAGGCGCGACATTGGCCACAACGTTTTGAAACAGCCCTCCGGAGGTAAGGAAGAAAGCGATAATACTGCCGCTGAATCGCATCTAGCGAGGACGTCGTCTTTTGCTAAAAGGTGGCCGTAATCCACATAGAGGGTTGTAAGCTCCAGTTCGCTCATTGTGTGAATTTGCTGAATGTAGATGAGTTCATCTGAGGCAAATGGAACGCCCCCATCCGAAGCAGGTGTTGAAGCAATGTCCACTTCTTCCGTGAATCTGATACATCAATCAGCAACGAAGTAAATAATTGAGAGGCTTCGATGGCGTACTCTTTGATGAATGTTTCAAATGCCTCGCGAACACTCTCCCCGACTGCATCTCTGACGATCGGAATATCGAGGTTCATCTGACCCCGAGCCTTCCTTCTTCTTCGCGAGGTAGCTTCCTCATGTTCCCTCCCTCCACCTTCTTCATCGTCAAATGCTAGTGCATCCCGGCGCGGTGCTCGTCTTGGCGTCGAACCGCCATTCGAAGGTAGACTGGGTCCTGGGGCACTACTAGGTGGTAAAGACGTATCCCGAACTGCTGGAGATGCTGGAGAGGAAGACGGGTCGATATTCATGAGTGACTGGGTGTTTGAGACGGATATTAAACAAGTGAAATGTGATGGACTGATCGCGTTCGTAAATTGGTTCCAAAAACGCGGTTGAAGCGCGACAATGCCTCCCCTAAAGTAGGCACGTGCAATATACGACCTCATGATCCCATGCGGTCCAGGCACTCAAGATCGGCTTATTGTCCCCCACACTCATCCGAATACACACCGTAATTATTCCACCCCACTTCATCTGTATTGAAGATCTGCCATGGATTTAGAACCTCTCGACCCAGAATACGTTGCCAATCGGCTCTCTTGCCCACCCTTTGTGCAGATTTCTGGTGTTGTCAACGCTCGAGACTTGGGATCATACCCCACACTCCATTCGGGCCATATCACGAAACCCAAGTTCGTATTTCGCTCAGGAGAAGTTTCCGCCATTACAACCGAAGGTGTGCAACAAATTCAATTGCCTTATTCGACCATGGAATCATCGGTCAATAACAGAAGCGTGATATTGTAGGGAAAGAGCAGCTCAAAAGTCTTGGGATCACGAAGGTGTATGACCTTCGCTCAGACACGGAGATCGCGAAATGGGCATCTCCATGTCCAGATATCGATGGTATTGAGATTGTTCGAACCCCTGTATTTAAGGTAGAGGATTATAGCCCGGAGATGATGGCCAAGTGCGTGAATGTCCGTTGCCACGGAATTATTCATTCATGTCCAAGGCCCTGAATCCTCTCTAAATCACTTTCAGGCGGTTTCAGTTGTATGCTAGTGGCAAGACCGAGGTATTCTTACATTTTGAAAGTCGCAACTCCAATATGTTTACCTCAGTACCATATAGGCTTTCATGGAACTCTACACACAAATATTAGACAGTGGTGGACCCGCATTCGGAACAATCCTTCGCCATGTCAGGGACAAACCAAACGAAGGCTGCATCTTTCATTGTACTGGTGAGTGATGTTCAATCTGATGTTTCTTCAATAACTCAAGTACCAAAAGCCGGGAAGGACAGGACTGGCGTCATCGCAGCTATAATTCTGAAGGTAGATTCTATTTCCTTTTCCCTCAGACACATGTCTGATCATTCATAATATTCATAGCTCGCTGGTGTTCCAGACGAAGAGATTGCGGAAGACTATGCTCTCACCAGAGTGGGGCGGGAACCTGCTCGGGAACTTGTAATGGCTAGACTTAGTAAAGAACCTCTTTTCGCCTCAAATAATGAGGCCGCACTTAATATGTTCTCATCTCGGTAACTGTCTTTTCTCTTCCAAATTCCATCATCTCTGACAACCATTTTTACAGGGCAGAAACCATGCTTGCTTTCTTACGACTCCTAGAGAAGAAATATGGCGGCGTGGAAGGCTACTTGAAGACCTATGTAGAGTTATCGGATGACGACATTGCGCGAATCCGTAGAAACCTCTTAACACCTGTACCCACCAATGGGAGTAGCAGTTAACACACACTCTCAGATACGCCCACTCTCAACCTTGCGTCTTCATACCCGGGGATTTAGATGTACAATACCGCTTTCGGGAACCCTGCCCAACCTCGTTGCTTATTTATATAGCCACATAGCTAAAAGAAATGTATCAAATATCTGGTAACGAGTCCATGAATGAGGGAGATTACTGATGACTATCCTACAAATGGAAGACCAAGCAATGCAAGAACGACAAACAAAATCATGGCGTATCTATCGTAATCATAATTCCAACTACCATGGGACCGAATCACTTTGGGGGCCCTCGGTTCACACTGATAGTCCGTTTCTGCTGTCTCTGCACAGCTTGCAAGTGTGCCGGAGGACTCGTCTGAGGTTGTCCTGTGAAGGGCGAAACAAACGTCCCCTGCACCCTTGCCCTAGGATTCAATGGCGACAGTGCCCGAGAAGGCGGTCGCTGAAGAACGCTAGCCTCACTCCCTGTCCCTTTTCGACGTATTGGCGGCCGATTCGAGTTTGTGCCGTTCATAGTTGTTACGGGTGCCGGTTCGAGCTGGATCGAGGAATCCGACATTGGTTCTCTGTACTCGGTGCCATGTGCTTGTCGGCGAGCTTTCTCGTGTTTGTTTTGGACTGATCGGAAATGTGACAGAAGCTCGGACCACTTGATATCGTCTCGGCCCAGCTTCGAGCGAGTCGATGAGATGTTTGACATGGACCTGAGGGGGAATTTCAGACGAAGGTAGTCGTCTAGTAGGCGATAACTTACGGCTTTGGGGCAATGTGGAGGAACCCAGCGGAATTGACAGCGTTCAATCGATTCCGTAGCGCAAGGAAGGCAGTGCTTTGAGGCAAAAGCATGAGGAGACCATAGAGACATTTGAATAGGTATGGGTATTTCTCGGGTTCAAGAAGTTGCAGTCGCAAGTCTGTGTCGAAATAAGCAGGTCATTGGAGAGCGAATCATGGACGACATACAAGTGAAGACGGGTGACTCGATCAATTGTACGAGCTTGTCAATCTGGACGAGTAATGGAACCGTGATCTCAAGATCGGCACTGAAGACGTTGGTCGGTATGGGAGCGAGGTGTGACTGCCAACAAGAAACAAAGCTTACAAAATGTACAACAAATTTGAGGCGTGTTCGTATGCCTGGGAGAGGAGGCACAACGCAAATACTGAAACAGCGTTATGACACCACGACCTGTAGAGGGTCGTGAATAACGATTGGCCCTCTAGCTGCTCCAAAGTCAACGTTGAAGTAAGTCACTGAGACATTTACGACCTACTCGAATCTCAAGGCTCTTCAGCCTGCGTCTGAAATCGGCTAATTCAGGAGACGTAATCAGAATCATGTTCAACTTTTCGATCATCTTGCTGGCAAATTCCAGGTCCTAATGGAATGGCGCGTTTGTTTTGTTGATAAATGGTAAATTGACGCAAAACGGATGAAAGGAACGGACCTCTTCCTTTTCCAAGATTTCTGCGAAAGCCTTGTATATTCGATCGGTGTTGAGATGCAAACACAGTTGTCTGATAATCAAACTTCCACGCTCGTCGAGTAGATTTCGGTCTGTGCTGAAAAGATCCAATAGATTGATCATAAATGTCTTGAAGTAGCCCTCTTCGGATCGTAATGAGATCTGAGCAAGTAGTTCCAAGTCGTGTTTGATGACCTGCGAACCCAATTTTCAGATTATGGTCAAACAATGAAAACAAATCAAGCTCACGGACCTCTTCGGAAGAATCAGAAAGCGTCTTTAACAGAGCTCCAAACGTGCCGTCATCCATAGCTAGAATCTATCCAAGTGTTGATTGCTAGTCACCCTCATTTTGATTGCGTATGACATACCTTCTTTGGAGCCTTCTGGTGCAACATAATCAACCATTTCAATGCAGCCACCCTTGTCTCCTCATGCTCGCTCAAAAACTGAATGGTCAACGCATCAACAGTTGCCTTATAATCAAAGACGTCCTTTTCATGCAACATGGACGCCTCAGGGCTTTGCTGGACCTGTGGGACACTGATGGCCGATGCAGACGCAGGAGAGTCCGGACGACTGCCCTGATTGGTCGATTCTGCAGTCACTTGAGTTGCTTGCGTCATAGTATTCGTTCGTCCACCGTCAAGCGCGAGACTTGGTCTGTGTCTTGGTGTTTGGATCAGAGACGATCGGTCTGACTGATTAGAAGGATGAATGGTGGAGTCTGAGGGGTGGTCATATAAGGATGCTTCTTTTGAGGTCCCTTGTCTGGGTAGGGTGCTATTGGGTGCAGGAGTTGGGGAGCCTGCGATCAAAGAAGGTGTAGACGAAGAAGTCTTGTCGGAACTCTGACGTCCCGAGGTCTCGGCAGGTGGAGGAATCGCCAATATGACCTCTTGAAGGAGCCTATTTGTTTCCTTCGCAGAGTGGTTGATCATAGGGACGTGGTGGGCGAGGTTAGGTAGAATAGCAAGAATGAGTCGCGGGGTAAATGGGACCATGACGTCTTGTACAATCTCCAGGAACCGCGAAAGCCACGTAAAAGCAGTCGATTGCTGAATCACGTCATCTGGAGTGAAGTCAGTAGCCGTTTCAACATTCACGAAAATCACGAACGATTATCGTCGAGCTGACGGATGAGTATCTCGACTATAGCAGCATATTCAATTTTGACGCCTTGACCTGGTTCCCAAGCTACAATTGACGTGAACAATCTGCCTGTCTGTTCATGCTTGCGAGAAGAGACGTACCTCCGAGGTCGCGATCCTCGTACTCCAGTTCAATTTCATCTGGAGGGGTATACTGATCGTCGAATGGGGAATCATAAGACTCGGGGTCTGGGATAAAAGAGGCCTTCTCCGAATGTGACATAGTAATATCAGGTAATTTCTCTTTGTCGCCCTCTGCTCTTCGTGTCAAGTCGGCATTCTCCTCCTCTCGTTTCTTCCTAAGTTCCTCTTCGTGCCTGGCTTGAAATCGAGTGACAGCAGTAATCTCTCGCAAGAACTCAGCTATCAGGTTTTCGGTAGCGATTCGAACATCGTCAGTAGGGTCCGAAAGATATCTCCTGCGGAGTATCTGGTCAGTGCGGCACCGTGGAAAACAATTCCAACTTACAGTAATTCCTCGAAAAACTCTGGTAGATACATGATAAGTTCCAACTCAGGAACGGAATCCAATACGGTGATCCACGAGACAAGGTAACTTCGCGTGAAGGGGCTATCGACGCCTATCCTTTCTTTCAGAAGGGGGAGGAAGTGAGGTAGGGAGAACGCCTTTCTTGCGGAATGAAGATCTCGTCCC
Organism: Meripilus lineatus; assembly: GCA_027627245.1. NCBI lineage: Eukaryota > Fungi > Basidiomycota > Agaricomycetes > Polyporales > Meripilaceae > Meripilus > Meripilus lineatus. Next base: position 32,701 of record JANAWD010000325.1, on the reverse strand, counting down.
GTGGCAACGTCATCTGGATGGGCGATGAACACTCCTCTTGCAAGGTCCTTCTCGTCCGACACTCTTCGTATCTTTTCGGTCTCGGGGTATTGAGGAACGTATACCGACGCCGTCTCCGCAACAACGTCCTTCAATAGTCGATCGAGGAGGTCCGCACCATTCTTGACCGACAGCTCGGGGTCAGCAGCAAGCTGTCAAACGTCAGGGCCACACTGAATGGTTTGACTTGAATGGCGAGAGAAATAGACTCACCTTGCTCAGAGAGTCGAAAATCTCATTGAAATATACCAAGATCTCCCCCTTTGAAACCTTCGCGATATTATACAGACACTCCGCCGAGAAATACCGCACCCTACTCTCCTGGTCGCCAAAGCATTGAAGCAAGGGCAAAACGAACTTCTCCATATACGGCGCGACGTCCACACTCAGAGCGATAGCTGTCCCCGCAAGTCCAATCAAGCCTCCATTCCGTGCTTGAAGCGGGTTTGTCGGATTACTGAACATCTCCACAAGTTGTTCGATTATAGTTGTTATCTTCTGCTTGTCGCCCTGTGCATGGCACTCTCGAATCTGCCTATAAGACTTATATGTCTGTTCCGGTTCCGTCTGTGAGGCGATAGAATGGGACTCAAGTACTTTTCGAGTTCGAGTGCTGCTGCCTTCCGCTTCTCGTACATCTTGTCCACCAACTGCTTCTGAATGCTCGTATCTAGAAACACCAATGTCCAGAATTGGACTCAAGGGAAGTTTGAAACACGTACCCATGTTTCTAAGCTCGCTGTGAGCGGCAACAGGCTACGATACAAGGGGTTAAAGGGATACCTGCTGTGCTTGCTCCAGGCTGCACAAACGCTATTCGCTCATCCAGGAAGGTGCAAGCGCCCGCTCCATGCCAAGCGGGCCAAACGTGTCCAGTCGGCATTTCCCGGTGATTGAATGGACTGAAGAGATCCCTTTCAAGACAATCATGTATGGATTTCGACGAGACTTACATTCTGCTCCTGCTATCCGATAGTAACCTCCCCACAGGTTCGTACCAAACACTACTTAATAATTAACAAAGTAATTTTACGGATACCAGGATCTTTCGTCGCGTCCTCGGGACTCGAGTCTTATGCGACTCATGGGTTCTTATCTCCACAAGACCAAAATGCTTCCAAAGACAAGCTGCTCCTGGATTTCATCAGGGATAGCATATCGGCCTACGGGCACAGCGCGTTACCATTCGTGTCTGACGCGTATCGAGTGACTACCCAAGTCGCGGGCGACACCACCCATTCCCAGAACGACTTTGTCATCCGGAACCTCACCGCCCTGGACGAACTCTACGACACGATGACTCTCAACCACGTCGCAAGGAGAGCCTCTAGATCTCAAGGAGTGGCACTCCTCACTCTGTTCACCAAGGGTTTCTCAAAGCCGCGGGAGGCTTCGAAACAGAGCCCGCCAGAATCAACACCGAGCTTAGAAGAACAAAAGCACGCTGCGTTCACAAAGCTCATCGAGAAATTCAAGACATCTGTCCGCCGAGAAGATACGCATGGTCACCTACCCGTGTGTTGGGGTGTACTCACTGCGGCTCTTGGTCTTTCACTCGGTACGTATTCGATCCCAGGCCCCTCACGACTTCTCAGTCTGAAGTCTCCCTCCAGAACGAAGTCAATTCCTTCATCTATTCCTGCACGCTCGCGGTCTCTTGTCTGCTGCGGTGCGCATGAATACGCTGGGCCCTTACGCTGCTCAACAACTCCTCCTTCATTCGATCCGCCCTCTCGTAACCACAGAAGCCTCAAAATGCGCTGACCTACGGACGGGATTGCGTCTCGTCGAAGACGAACCAGACCAGGGGCTTGACCCCTTTGATGAAGACGTGTTGGACACCAATGGTCCGGCAATGACTTGGCCCCTTGGTGAGATCCTAGCATCACGACACGACTTGCAGCACTCCCGGGTCTTCAATAGCTAAACGGGGATATTAGAGTTTTCCGAGATTGGTACCAAGGGATGGAGGAAACTCTGTGGCAATAATCTGAACAGTGTACGATAAATTGTATTGGTGTACATCTACGGTGCGGTTGTAAGTGCTAGTCGGGCTGAAACTTCTGCTTGTGATCGAACAAGGTTTGCTAAGTATGAGACCATCAATGCGTCCTACAATCGAGTCCCAAAGAAGCATCATCGTCAGTGAGTGAGATAAACGTTTACCTCATAGGTAACACATACCTGTAAGCTTGCGTTGAAACCACCCTTCTCGAGGTCTTCTGTGCTTGTACCGAGGGTATCCATCAAGTATCTCCCAACTGCAGCATTGCCTTTTGTTTCCCCTGAGAGAACTGATTGGACGTAGGAGAGGACGCGATCGAGCATGTCTACGACGGATTGTAACGAGCGTTCGAGGACTTCGAGATCCGTTGAGGGATATGCCGTCGGCTCGGAAGTATTGGTCGACAGAGAAAGGAGATCGACTGAACGATGCGAATGCGACATGAGGGATAGTCAACAAACAAAGATAGGGTAATAAACATACATCCACTTCTCTCTGTTTCCTTGAATCGGAGTTCGAGAGGAATTGGGATGAAAACCGCGTTTTCAGGTTTGGGTGAGACACCAACTGGTGAGCTGAAAATGACGAGTGTCAAAAACCGAGAAACCATTCAGCACCAAAGACATCTCAAAAAAAAACTTACCTCACGTATGCTTTTACACCTGCCTGTTGGCCCTTTTCAACACCCGTGTTCACAGTAATGTGAATCGCCTGATGCGGTGCAGTCTCTTGCGTATAGAAATTTTGAATCAAGGCCGAATAGGTATTCAAGCTCGATCCCGTCGAATACCTTCNACAACCACCCCCACCGCCAATCAGTCCCCTCCAATGCAAAAATAACAACAAAAAGCAAAAACATACCACCCAACAATATGTTCCTTCGGATTAACCTTATGATGCAAATCATACATGGTCCTGTGATACTCCATATCCACAGCCACCTGCTCCGAATTCTCACTATGAAGTACAGCAAACGAAGACCGTACTTCGATCTCTCCTGTTTCTGAGCGTGTTCCTAGAAGTGTACCAATGACACGATCTTGTGCATCTCCTCGTCGGAGGTAATGATCAAGGATAGAAAACAGTGCAACAGGATGCACCGTTACAGATGTCGGTGTGCGTCTAAATAATCTCAAATCGTCAAAACCCAAACAGGTTTTTCGTCAAACATCCAAGTTTTGTTACGCACCCAGGAGCAGAAAGGAAACCCGAAGTACCATTTTGGATATGTATCGCTGACGAGGGGGGTGCCAAAGGCATTTTGAGACGAGATGAGATTCGGAAGAGAGAAACGAGAAGAGGATGAGGAACGTCGGTGTCACGGTGCCACAAAGATGAAGCGACAACGGCCAAAAAGTCGTCGGTGTTTGCCGAAGTGAGCGGTTTTGCTTTGCTTTCATCTCTCCCATCCACCACCACCCAACGATCACACCTTAAAATGCCTTCAGAAGAAACAAAAGTAAGAATCTATCCTCTCACTCATTCCATACTTTAACTTCATGTCCTATTTTTAGGAGAGAATCATCAAGGTCGTCGACTTCGGTCGTGTGCGTCATCCTTAACTCCATCCCGCTGGCTGTCATTTTCCAATAGTTGTGAACTAACATTCGCATTCAGACGGTTCTCCACTACGGTTGGATCCCCTTTATTATCTACGTTGGCTACACACGTAGCAACCCCCAACCTTCCCTGATCAAGTGCGTCGTCCATTACTACCACACCCAACTGTCAACTCACGCTCTTTCACAGACTCATCAGCCCACTGGCATGACCCACGACCCCCGCTCTACTACTATATACGATTGTGTTCTGTATAATTGCCTCAATAGAGCCCAGTTCTGAAGGATACCTTGGTGTGAGATGTATGACCTGGCAATAGACCGTTCCCCGCCGAGCCCCATTCGTGAGTATCTCCCTCGTACTTCTATGTTTGAAGATTATATACGTCGTGGTGGTATTGCTTCGACGATACCCTGACCCCAGGTTGAGCTGTAACTGCCTTCCAGCTGGTTTATTCTCTCTGGTGCTTGAGGATTTGACAAGGCCAGATATGAACCTCTTCTCCACGTCGTCCCTTTGTACAAACCAACCTACTCACGCTCCGCTCCACGTAGTGCCACTCACAAGTCACACACCACTGGACGATGTAGCAGATTACAACTTGTCCAATCGCAAACATGAATTCCTCAAAGATAAACACGCCTCAATTCCCCAGCAGAAGTGATGCGTTTACATATCGGACACAGTTTAGTAGATCCTAAGCACCTCAACCAACATTCTCGACAGCACGTATGCCAACAACCCGTCGACACCGTAGGTTCTGAATATGGGTCGATGCAAATCCGACAAAGCAAGGGTGGTGACGATGACTGGGTTTGTGATGCCTCCTATTGCACATACATGAGCGGGAGGATTTGGACAAAGGAATGGGGGTGTACAAACCAGGATTTTGACACGGCTCTGGAGTGCTGAGATTAATGCCAGCGCATCCCCCGATTTCCGCACTTGCTCCACTACCTCGTCAACCGATGCAACCTCCTCCATGGTCCCCAAAACCGCGCCATCCTGCTTCACTATCAGTTTCCCTTGAGCTACAAGATCCTGCAATCCTTTCTCTTCTGCCTCCTCCTCATTATTATCAGAGGAATGAGTGTGCGAGGATTGGCCACTGGCATTTGGGGCCATGACAATGTCACCCTCTGTGAACTGAGCAGCACCGTATAACACATCGTCTTCCCCATCAATGTCGATGTCATCGTCGACATCCTGTAGTGTTCGATCCCGAGTATCGAAGCCTGTACCTACAATAGTTTTTTTTTTCTTAATGAAACCATGATATTGTTTCTTGAGAGCGTTGGGGCTCACCTCGAAATGTTGCTCCATCTGTGACACTTATTCTCACATCACCATCGACGTCAATTTCCTCCCAAGCATCCGCTTCCTGTTCCTCCCTTGCTCTCCTTTCTCGCTCTTCTCGTTCTCTCGCGTCCTGCAAAGCCGCTTGATGTGCCAGACATGCGTCCACATGAGCCTCCACGACGTCAGGATCTCCAGCAATGACTTTGATACAGACTGGACACACGGTCCCCTCCCCATCACCTCTACCCGCCCACCTCCCTCTCCCTCCTCGGTAACCAGACAACCCAGTGATATCCTCCTCGTCCTTGGTCATCTCCCTCAGCTTCGCATTCCGCTGTTTCCGACGTCGTTTAATCGTTTTCAACGTCTTATCCACGATCTCCAGACTCATTTCAGATGACACGAGGACCAATTTGGACGACGAGGCATAGGGTTGTGAGATGCCCATGGATTTACGAGCTTTGAGTGCTGAACGACGGGTACGTGCGGTGAGACCGTCATCTGGTTCTGCTTGTTCCAATACTTCCGTCGAGCCGATACTTTTGATGATGTCTTCGACGCGTTCTGCTTCAAGTTCCGTGTGTACGTCTAAGAGGCGGACCGGGATGTCCTCCTCGCAGACGGGACATTTACGCGTGACGGCGCGTTTCGCTGGCGTTGGGATCAATGTCATGACATCAGAGAGAAAGGGACAGAACATACGTTTCTTGATAGGAACTAATTGCACGGGTATCGTGGATGTGGAAGCTACAGGAGCTGTATCCTCTTCAGGAGTCTCGCGAAGGGCCCTCTTCTTTCCCCTGGGTGGGTAATTAATTTACACGGTCAAAGGAGAGTGCGTCTCAGTAATAAGAGGTCCGCTCACTTTGCGACTCTGGACATTTGTGCTGAGCTGTGCTTTGCAATGTGTTCCCCTCGGTGCGTGAATTATATTCCGAGGGTTTGCTCGATGACCTTGGCCTCGAAAACGGATGGATTGGTTTCTTCGAATTTGGATGGAGTTGAGGGGTGTAAGCGCTCGGGTTCAGCAGGGATGAGCGTCTGACGGAACGGTGCCACGTGGGAAGTTGATCTCGGATCTGAGCTCTGTTTTGCGTTTTTGGCTTGAGGAAAACCGAATCTTGGCAGGCTACACGGATGTCTACACAGAGACACTCTTGAGGAGTAGAAGGTTTCGCATGAGTTTCCCACAGGAAATAGAGCAATTGTCTACGACCCCCAGCGGAATTTTGAGGGGGAGATTGTCTTCAGCACTTTCTGAGCAAGGGTGAAACCGTGAGTAGATGCAGGAGGCGTAACAATTCATGAAATAATACCTGCGCTGTTGGCTTCCGGTGAAGCTCTCACCGGATACCAGCCATGACGTCCGCTGCACTTCGTGTTGGTTTGGCGAGGTCCGGTCGGACTTCGGTAGCAGATTGCGTACGCAATGTCCGGAAAGTGACCCTCAACAACCCGAGCAGACCGCATCCCTAGTGCAACTCGTCTTCATGAAGGTCTTTGAGCTTGACCTGAATGCTCCTGGAAGAGATCGCGGGTACAAACAGAGGGTATGCCTTGTATGGACTGTGTCGATCGTCGAGCAAGAGGGTCGGTCTGGGTCGGCCGACGATGTGGTCTGGTCCTAGGGGATCGGGGGAATGTCGGTTGAAGGCCGTAGTNTGGGGAAGAACCGTCCGAGGCAGCGAAATGAAAGAGGCCATAATGCGGAAGGAGCCAACACCAGCTCTCTGATCTCCCTCCTCCTCCAAAGCACAACTCAATACCCGCGACAGCCCTGGCCTCAACACCCTATCCTTAGTCCAACTTCTTGCTCACGATCATGAGGGCGCCCCCAGTCTTCACCCACCGTCGTTTTCTCTCTTGCTATTTTCACCAGCGGTCCGCAATCCGCGCCATTACCTCACGCACAAACACACGTTATATATCCACCGACACAAAGAGGAACAATTCATCCCTTGCAATAGAGACTCCACCTAATTCAGAGGTTACAAAGGCGGCCTTGCTTCACTCTAGACATAAAAATTTACCCGCGTTCAAATGTGAGTACATTGTCTCTCTGAAACTTGGAGAAAAAATAACCTCCGAGGCTGCAGCGCACGATCGAAGTCCGATTAATGGATACCAGAGACTAGTAGAAGGGGGAACATTGAAACCAGACGCTCATCAGACACGGATAGTACAGAAGCTTGAGCGATTGCACAACGACCTCTCCAACCACGATCCTCCCCCAGTACCCTCTCTACCCACCACATCCTCCCTAGTGAGTCATTCTCAGAAGCTCGATATTCTTCTTTTCCCTTACATTCTGCCTGTAGGTTGCCCGACTATTCTCCCGAGCACCAGCTCAGCCAACATCCCTATCCCCTGACCAACTACCCCAAGGTTTATACCTCTATGGAGATGTCGGAACAGGCAAGACAATGCTTATGGATTTATTCTACAATAATCTCCACCCTCACATCAAGAGAAAGAGGAGGGTTCATTTCCATGCTTTCATGATAGACGTACACAAACGCATCCATGCTACCAAACTCAAACTAGGCTCTCGTGGAGGAGATCCGATAGAACCCGTCGCGAGGGATTTGGCCAATGAGGCCTACGTATTGTGTTTTGACGAATTCCAGGTGGGTTTCCAGCGTTTAGATTGTACTTTGGGTTTAGTTCACTGATGAATTTTGTTCTTGGGAATGGTAATGGAAATGTGAACGTTCGTGCTTCATCAGGTGACGGATATTGCTGATGCCATGATTCTGCGCCAATTATTCGAGAGACTGCTGAATTATGGAGTCGTCTGTGTGATTACTTCCAAGTGAGTCGCCCTCCCTATTCCCCACCTCGCACAATTCAAACCATGGTCATTCCAGCCGTCATCCCGATGAACTATACAAGAACGGCATCCAAAGATCGAGTTTCATTCCATGCATAGAACTCCTTAAAGAGAGGTTCGAAGTAACGGACCTTGATTCTGGCACAGGTAAGCTCGCTCGCTTCCATAAAAATCTCTTACGACAAAAAATTCGAAATTGCCCCACACCACTACGAGCCGTGCTCACGCACACTCTCACCCCGCATTTTTCGTTTATCCGATCCCGCTCTGGCACCTCGTTAATATCTTCCTCGGATTTATTTATATATTCTCTTGGTTTTATTCTAGATTATCGTCGGTTACCAAGGACACTATCCCACGTCTACTATGATCCTCTCACCCCGGAGAACCGAGCAGAAGTCGACAAGATTTTTAAAGCATTCACTTCGGATCCCTCTGATCCTTTAATTCATAATCGTACTTTGGAGACTTGGGGAAGGAAGTTGGTTGTGCCAGAGAGTACGACGAATGTGGCAAAGTTTAGTTTTCATGAGCTTTGTGGGAAGCCAAGGAGTGCGGCGGATTATTTGGAGATTACAAAGACGTTTGGGACGATTTTTGTGGTGGAGGTGCCGAAGATGGGGTTGGGAGAGAAGGATATGGTATGTTTTTATTATTATCTTGTCTGAGTTTTGGGAGAGTGAGGAGCTGATTCCGGGTGCAGGCACGTCGGTTTATCACATTCGTCGATGCATGTTATGAGAGCAAGGTTCGTCTTCTTCTCCGTCTCACCTACCACACACCCGCTCACATAACCTCCCATATTTCATAAACCTCACAGACGAAAATATTCGTCTCCTCCGAGGTCCCGATATACAAGATCTTCGCAGATGACGCCAAAGAGGACAAAGCCATGTCCGATCAAATGCGCGCCGTAATGGACGACCTGGTACGTTCTCTATTCTCACCTACCATTGCAGGTCATCCACCGCCGACCCATTTGTGTACATTTTCTTCTCCCTTCTTCTTTGTCATGGTCATGCGGGATCTCGTTTGTACCTGATGACCTGCTATTTCGTTGCCAATCCCACTTGGGCGGGTGATACTTGATGCTGATGAATTGCGGTGTTTTTTTTTCCTTCTCTTTCTTGTAGGGCCTGGATGGAAGTGTGATTGGGTCGAGTGGGATGTTTTCGGGTGAGGAGGAGATTTTCGCTTTTGCGAGGTGTTGTTCTAGGTTGGTGCAGATGGGAAGTAAAGAGTGGGCCGAAACTTCAGGATTACATTAACCCCCATTGGGAAGAGGTTACATCTCGCTAGGATGGGTCTGAGGAGTATATGGAGAGGAGATTTACCAACGAATCTTTGACTTTTGATTTTGATTTCTCGCTTTTTTCTTGTTTTCTTGGCTACGAGAGCATTTCTACAGATTCAGAGGTGGCAGCAGCAATAGTAACATGGATTTCAAGACATCTTGTACTTGCATCTTTCTTGATTTATTTACTTGTCAATTGTATCTTATCGTGTAACGTACTCTGTAATTGTTCACGTTCTTGCACGTTTCTACATTCATCTATCGACTTTGCGCATTCTGAACTTTCGTCAGTGCGGGTAATGAGGTCTATGTAGGGCGGCGTCCTTGTGGAACGAGAAAGCTAGCAAATGTATGCTGGCGTTTCGTGTTTCAAATCGGTGTACAAGTACACATAGAATCCGGAATATAAGAAGGGACATTATCGTTAAAAAAAGTCCATGACGAATAGATTACACAGTCTGGTGACTCTGGTCGTAACTTGTACAAGTTCACATCCACCATATGTCGCCTAATTCAATCAGAACGACAGATGGTGAGGTCGTAAAAACACATTCATATGATCAAGCCTATGCTGGACCTGCACCCATATCCTGCAACGGTTGAAGAGTCGAGGTATCTGCAATATTAGCATCAAGACCCAGCGTCGTGGACTTCTTGCGGATGAGGTACACCATAAAAGTCGCTACCAGAGGATCACATCACGAATGAGCTCCGTCTTCGAAAAGTTCGGATGAGTCGAGCAAATGCACGTACGTATCCCAAAAAGAATCCAAGCAAGAACCATAGTTGTGGTTGTGCATCCACATACCCAAGGCCCAAGACCATCCGAATCCCCTGCACTGATTCCGCAATTGAAGGGAACAGCGACTATCAACCCAATGGCCAACACTGAAAACAATCAAAGTTAGAATCATTGGTGGTGGGCGAAAAACAAGGGGTGGAAGTTTATATTGTAGGATGGGACGAAAGGTGAAGTTGGAGCTACGACGTACCTAGCCACGGTATGATCAAGATGGCGTTTGCGATCAAGTGAGCTCTGGCGGTGCAGAGACGGTGTTTGAGGAGTGGTCTATTGTTGTACGCGAGGCTAGACAAATACACATGCACCGAATCAGCATGGCGTTGGAGAAGAGCAGAAAGTGTACTCGCAGTGGAGATGAGATTTTAAGACTTACAGTACACATGACCAGATCAGGGTTGGTATGGCCAAGATGGCAGCGAATCCACCAAACCACCCTTCATAATCGGAGATATGTCAGGTCAGGTATAACTAATATCCTATGTTGTCCATGAAGTCATCTGGGTTCGCTCACCGATGAACGCTGGTGTCCAAGAAATTTGGAACCAGGGCGAGGAAACTGTGCCCATAGCGATTTCTGCGACGGACACGAACAACATTATACCTGAAGTTCAACCATAGGCATTGTCAATACGATCCAGATCCCATATTGTCATGTACATTAACTAGAGGACATCGGATACTTACTATATGCAGTCGTACGAGTTACGAAGTAGGAAACCATGATTGATAGTAGAAGATCTCCTCGAATGTAAGTAAGAGTCGTGAACGCTCGTCCAAAGAAAAGAGGTCACAGAGATGGGGGGCTCGTTGCCTCGGACCTCAAAATGTACCACATGGTTTTTATACCCATACCATGGAGTTAATGAGACAAATTGATGTACTTGTTTCCTCTTGTTTCTCATCGTGGGCGCGCCAAGCGCGACGAGCAAAAGTCTATTACTTCGTGCTGCGGAAGGCTGGGGAGTCAGATTTTGGCAGTAGCATGAACACTGGATTCGGTGGTGAGTTGCCCGTTTGCATCAAATATGGAAAAACGTACTCGAGTTCCCTCATGATAATCAACGTTCAACCAGAAGCTCGTACCTCTCTCAAGTCTCAAATCACAAAACGAGTGCCTCAACTTGAAGCCAATCAACCTGTGCCAGATGGGACGGTCCGGTCCTCCCGTTGTAGGCCCGGACCTTTCTGGCGCTTGCTGTTGTCAGCCCCAAGTTTCTCCTGCAAAAAGCGGCGCGCTCTGGTGAGCTCACTTCTCTTTGCCCCTTCCTTCCGGACTGCTACATCGTCCTCCTCCTTTGCTATCGCATCTCCCCTTACTTGCACTCTGTACTTTGCCATGGTCCTGGTCAATCGTACCTTGGCTTCTGGACATCTTGCTATCACCGATCTCGACATCCCTGTTCGTCTGGCTGTCCCTCCGGAATCTGTGTATGCTCGCTCGTCTTCGTTCTGATCCTGGTCCAGGGTGGCATGGTTTTCTGCGATATCGAGGAGGCGATTGAAGTGACTCTTTACAGGTAATACTATGAATAGACTTTCAGTCTCAAAATGTCGTCTAATGCGCCTTTCTTCAGTCACAAGTCAGAAGAATCGACTTCCAAGTCCCAGTTTCGACGTTCGCGATCCCTACGAACCCCCTCCGAAGGAATCCTGAACCTGAACTATGTTCCTCAAGGGCCCCTTTGATTCTTTTCGGCTCTTTCTCATCCAATGTCAAGTCGCGATGTTCTCCTCTCCTCTCCTTAGAGTGGCAGCAAGTCCGAGGAAGCTGCACGACTTCGGCGACATTGATTCCTCCTACCCCAAGCGTTTTCAAGGAGTACTCTTTGAAACCGACCTCGGTTCTAGTCCTTTGCATTCAAGATTGCAAAGATCTTGTGCTCTCGACGCTTCTGTCCAACCGTGGACTCCTTTCGTCTTGCCTCAAGGCGACCTTCCCGTGCAACAATGTCCAGGGATCCCTCAAGCATTTCCGCTCTCACTCGAGCTACAATATGTAGCTCGAACTCACGTACACAAGTCCAATCGCCATATGCTTTCCTACTGGTCCCCCACCTCGACGAGTCTGATGACCGGTGTCCCCACTTCGTGTGGCTGACAACCATCCCCCTTCCTCTTCCTATTATTGGAACTCCCCTTCAGCATCGGCAGCTGGGCTGCCCGTCTACTTTCCAGGCAACTCAGGTCGTACCCATCGCATTTGGCAACTGATGTCAATCATCCTATCGGACTTCGGCACCCACATGTTGTGGTGCAGCATTTGCAGTATGGTCTCTGGCTCTGCAATCTCCGGCATAACCTACCTGTGGCGGGATGGGTTGATGTTTGATAGGGAGTATTCCAGAGATCGCAGGTCCTCTGTTGGACCCCACACTGCAAGTTTATTTACGTACACTGGAGTTTCAAGTGATTCTCCTCGGTCAACCTTTCGGGCATCTCCTACCTGTGGCGGGATGGGTTTTGTTCCGAGAGAAATACCATCTCAATGGAGATCACAGTAGAGAGCGGTCTGCATTTCCCCTTGCTGGTTCCCTAGCACTCGGTCTGTTCTTCCTCTGCTTGTTATACTGTGATTCACCTGTGGCGGGTTGACTTCATTGTCTTGGCATGCAGTATACAGACTCGGACTTGGGTAGCACTCCTTTCTTCTCCTCGTCTCACTCATTGGCTTCGCTGTTGAACATTGCCTACCTGTGGCGGGATAGGTTTATGTCTACCATGTATGAGTTGGGGGTCTGGTAGTGTAGTTGCTTATTGGACTGCTCGTATCTCAGCGACTGTTCGTATATCCTGTACTTGCTTCCGATTTCAATTCGTAACTGCGCTTTCCTCTCTCTCTCCATTGCGTGACCACTGGTACTCTCAATGCTTTACGATCATACTGGTTTCAAGAAAGGTATGAGGATACATTCAATGACGAGAGCCGGGTAATACTGTACACGTTCCAAACACAGATAGCACAACACAGTAGAATAGTCCTTAAGCTAAGAAATTGATGGTCGTAATCATAACGAATCTGCATTCAAACACCTATTATTAAGACGGATGCGAAAACCATAAGAGAAAATATGTGTAGCATCAAACATCGGGTCTATGGTGAACTTGGCCCCATGTCGTGCAGTCGTTGAACAGAGGACGTATCAGCGATATTAGTGTCAAGACCGAGGATTGTCGATTTCTTGCGGATGAGGTGTACCATGAAAGTCGCTACATTATGGTGATTGTACTGCAGTTGAGTGACCGATGTAAAGCGAGATAGGACAAATGCACGTACGTATCCCAAACAGAATCCAAGCGAGACCCATGGAAGAGGATGTAAATGCACAGTACCAAGGTCCGAGACCATCCGAATCATTCCCCTTGATTCTGCAAACTTTGGGGACACCAGCTGTTAACCCAATAGCCAACACTGAAAAATGATGTGGTGAGCGGAAGAGGTTCTACAGAAGTATCGGGGAAGGAGTGCCTCTGAGCTTACCTAACCATGGGAGGATTAAGATAGCGTTGGCAATCAAGTGAGCTCTGGCTGTGCAGAGACGATGTTTAAGAAGCGGTCTATTGTTGTACGCAAGGCTGGGAGGGGCGGACGATAAGTGATTGATTGAATTTCGTCCTTTTACAGTAATGAAGGCTTACAGCACACATGTCCAGATCAGAGTTGGAAAGGCCAATAGAGCGGCAAAAAGACAGAACCATGCTTCAGAATAGGTTATATGGTCAATATCTGGACCATTTATGAGGTGATGCGGGATCGCTCACAAGGGAATCTTGGGCCCACCGCTGACCCGAACCAAGGAGCACCAAAGACACCCGTGACGACTTCTGTAACAGATACAACAAGCATAACACCTGGGAAGTTCAAACCATTTGTTGTTAAATTGGTGATCGGGCTCGACATGAACGCAGAAATTTTGAGACCTACTATATGCAGTGGTACGAGTTGCAAAGTATGAGCCCATGTTTGCTACTACTTGATCTCTGGATCGTATGAAGATGGGCACTGGTAAGGATTCGAAGCAGAAGAGGGCGCAGGGTTGGCATTCATACCGCGTGATTATATACCCATACAAAGCACTTCATGGGATAACAGATTTGATGGATATTCAAGTTTTTCTCATCGTTGGCGTCCCAAAGCGACGAGATGAGTTCCATTACTTCATTACCGCGGAGGGCAGTGTGGAGTGCGGGTATTAACAGCGAGATCAACACTGGATTCGGTTGTGGTTCCCCGTTGACGTCGGCGGTCAGGAACCTGGCGGCGTCTGGCCTCGTGAACTTGATTTTGGAGAGAAACTGGATCCAGGTGAGCCAATACCTCTCCTTCCTAAAGCGGTCTAAGACCGGATTATGATGGTGATCGGGGACGGCGGACTGGGCTGTCCCGGCCTCCTGACGCCGTTGCCAGCCTCCCCGCAATAAAAAGTGCGCGAACGAGCCGTTTTGTGACCCTTGCCACCTTCTTTGCGGACTGTGACTACAACCTCCTCTCTCATTATTATCGCTTGCTCCCTAATCCGCCTAATGGATCCTGCCATGTTTCTTGTCAATCATGCCTTGGCCTCATAGAGGCATTCCCAGCGTCCTGGTTCATCTGGTCGCCTCCCCAGAATCTGTGCATGCTTGCTTGTGTTCGTTCTTGTCGTGATCCACTTTGGCATACTTCTCTGCGGTATTGAGGAGGTCATTGAAGTGACGCTTCAAAGGTAAAGCTTTTTACAGACTTCCGAGCTATAACAAAGTTGTCTGACGCACCTCCTCCAAGTTAGCATCCGCAAGTCGAAGAATATCAAGTTCAAGTCTTAACTTCCTTGTTCGCGATCCCTACGAACCACTCTTGAAGGAAGTCTCTACTTGTTCTATGCTCTCAATATTCTTCATGGCCTCCTTCGCTTGCTCGAAGCTCGTAATGTCGACGTCCTCATGTCAAGTCATGATGCCCTCCACTCCGCCCATCCGAGTGGATGCGACTCGAGGATACTGTACCATCTCGCCGACATTGATTCCTTTCATCTTCAAGCATTTTTCAAGAGCACTCTCTGAACCCAAGCTCGGTTCCAGTTCTTTGCTGTCAAGTTCGCGAAGCCCCTGTGCTCTCAACGCCCATATCCAATCGTGGACTCGTCTCAAGGCGACCCCCTCGTGCAACAACGTCCAGGGATCCTTCAAGTGCTCCCGCTCTCATTCGAGCTTCACCGCGAAGCTCAAACTCACGTACAAGTCCAATCGCCATATGCTTTCCTACTGGTCCCCCACCTCGACGCGTCTGATGACCGGTGTCCCCACTTCGTGTGGCTGACAACCATCCCCCTTCCTCTTCCTATTATAAGGAACTCCCCTCCAGCATCGGCAGCTGTGCTGCCCGTCTACTTTTCCAGGCAAATCAGGTCGTACCCATCGCATTTGGCAACTGATCTCATCATCCCATTGGACTCCGGCGCCCATAATTTGTGGTGCCGCTGTTGCAGTCTAGTCTCTGGCTCTACAATCTCCGGCATAACCTACCTGTGGCGGGATGGGTTAATGTTTGTTCGATGGCACCCAGAGACCGCAGGTCCTTCATTGGACCCACACACTGCAAGTTTATATACGTACACTGGAGTTTCAAGTGTTTCTCCTTGGTCAACCTCTCGGGCATCTCCTACCTGTGGCGGGATAGGTTTTGTTTCGGAGAGAAATACCACCTCGCCGGAGATCACATTAGAGGGCGGTCTGCCTTACCATTTGTCGCTTCCCTAGCATTCGGTCTGTTCTCTTAGTCTACTTGTTCTTCTGTGATTCACCTGTGGCGGGATGACTTCATTGTTTGACATGTAGTATACAGACCCGGACTTGGTAGCACACCTTTCTTTCCCCAGTCGTCTCACTTGTTGGCTTTTTCTTGAACGTTGCCTACCTGTGGCGGGATAGGTACTTCGGTCAAGTCCGGTCCTATAGCCATGTATGAGTTCGATACACCGTAGTTAGTTGGGTGGCTTGCGTGTTGACCGTGTACGTTGTATCACATACTCGCTTCCGATTCAATTGCGGTTCTCCTCATCTACGCCGTCTTTGTGATTGCTCTCGATTCGCAAAATATCCCTGGCCTTGAAGTCTCTGGTTCTCAGCGTTCTCCAAAATGGTATATAGACGCCCATCTTTTTTTTATTACAAATTACAACTCCGCGCGCGGCATCATGTGTCCCAGACTCCAGGAGGAGTGTCCATAGTGTGTCCATACACCGTGACAGTCGCGGCGATGACACCGACGCTGACACTGACAAAAACAATTTTTGATCGACAGCCCGTGGTAGATCATTGGTATTATCGGCAAAGAAAACAATACAGTCAAGCCTTCCATGGTCTCAGTATGTACAAATGATAACGTACACCGTCATGGACGTTAACATCCTACCCTTGGCAGAGGATTGACAAGAATGTACATTGATGAACGATTGTGCCACGCGTAAAGGAAACTGACCAAAGTTTACACACAGATGCATACTCTAGGCCCGGACAACCTGCTTCATTGGATCTGGCAGGGTGTTTGTACCTCTTTCGCCAGAACTGCCTGTGGCCCCATAGTTCGATGAAGGGTTTCCATCCGTGGCAAAGTCAGTGTTACCATGAGGGGGTGCTACAAGTTGTCTGGCACTCCTACGGATTTTGATCACCATCAACAAGGCTATCAATGTGGATATTCCAGGTACGGTGAGAAACCATTCGGAGACATTTATTAGGGACTCACAAGTTATGCTCAGGAGCCACGATAGACTACATTCAGTCGATGTGAATCCACACCAAGTGGGGTCCATCGGCGAGTTACCACATTCCAAGCTAGTGGATATGGTTGAAAAGATTGCCAACACTAGGATGCACCAAATAATCGTTAGCCTTCTTCAATATACGAATGGGGTGAGTTGCTCCTACCTAACCACATAACGGCGAAAATATTGAAGGAAATCAGGTGGGCACGAGGAGTGGACAGCCGATGTTGGGAGGGTGAACGGTTGTATGCTAGCCTAATGAAAGTTGTCGCGTGAGTTTCGTGCGGCGGCGGCGGCGACAAGGTCATCAGTTGGTACATGGTACAACGATGGGACCCATATCCTCGTGTTGAATCAAACTCACATTACACATACCCAGATCCAACTCATACCTGCGAAGACGGCAGAGATGATACTTGTGATTACTACAAGACGGAACTCTCTCAGTATGATGAAAGTGAGTTTGGGATCGAAGTTACTCACCGACCCAACCGGAATCCTCGGGTGACAGACATGTAATGATGTACAATGCCAGTTGTACCATGTTCGCAACCAGGAAGCAAACTGTCAAGGCCAAAACATTAGCAGAGGATATGACAATCGCGTGGACGGCCTACGATAAACCCATTTCCTGGAGATTGTGGGACCGCATGGTACGGGCGGAGGGGAGACCTGCGTACTGTCATGACTTGAAGATGAGCCCGCTTCAGGTAGTCGTCCAGTCTCGTATGGCGGCGGAGCCTGCGAGACTTCAGATACACCGTCTTCCAGTGCCTCAACATCCTTGGATTTCTTTGTCTCGTCTGGAAGGAATACAAGCATCTTCGATGTTAACGACTGACAAGTGTAGAGAGCAATTGATGAGAGCAATGAAAGTCAAAGGCTGCATCAATTCGGACTGGACAAGTCGATTATTTATACACAGCGACACCGGCTAGTGGTAGGGTCCTCACCTCATGGTCGTGTCTTGGGACCAACGTTGACCGAGAACCAGGGTGCAAACTTCGTAAACTCCCCAAAGACGCCGGCCAAGGTATTCCTTATTTCCAAATATGTTTCATTGATGGAGGAATTCACTGATGAAAGACGCCGAGAGGACATCGGTTAGGTGAATGCACAGTCTCCGCAGTGGGTGGAGTGATCCAGGAAGGAACTTAATTCCTTCGGGATGATGATGAACCATTCAGCCGCCTCATAATCACAGCGATCGTTCATTTTTCAGCCTTTCCCATTCTCATGAACAGGGTTTGCCCTGTGAGCTCTCAGGACATCCCGTTCGCCATTTGACATGCCCCCAGGTTCATTGCCAGAATCGCGAAGATAGACCGTATTTAGGAAATATCCGGGTCAAACACATAGTTGCGATAGTTTATCATGATCTTGTGAGTCTCATTATAACGGTATAGCACAATATGATGTTCATCCGAAATTCTAGACTTTCTGGCCTACTACTGCGACTCACTGTCGAGAGCTTCTCTTCCAATGTTGTTCACTCGTTTGTTAGCTTTCAATCGACCCGTAACGTTCATGCAACGTTCACGAGACGGATACCACGTCTATTCTCATCCGATTGATTTTACTATTGTTGTCGGTTGGTCCACTCGAATATTGACGGATCAATGCGATCTCCCTTCATCACTTCCAACACAACAACGCATACTCGCCGATATGATTACACCCGCAAGGAACACATAATACGAGCACACACTCCAATAAGCACCATACGTCTAGCTGATTATTTGCCCGGTTTGAAAGGCGGTTGCGAAAAATACGCAGCTAACTATAAAGTTACAACCTTGGAATCTTCGCCTCTTTCGTCACAACGGAAGGACACTTGCACTCTTGGTATCGGGCTCATAGCTCGGAGGAACGCCATTGATTGAAGGGGGAACATCGTCTGCCACTCCGGCGATGTTACCTTGAAGTCCTGTGCCAGATGCTTCAGCGTTCTTGCGGATGATTCTTGTCATGAAAATCGCTGTAAAGACGGGAATGATCAGGTCTGCAAGAATCTTTGGCGACCGTGCAATTGTGTGGGAACTTACATGCTGCAATGAGCGTCCACGATAAGGCGCATTCCGTCACGGAGAGACCACACCAAACCATGTTGCCACTAGCACATTCGATGCCGGAGGAGAGTGTCGATAAGATTGCCGTAACTAAGTACAACATCAACATCGACGTTTTCGTAGCTTCTGCAAGAGCAGCTCAGACCAACTCACCACCCCATATCGCAGCAGCAACTTTGAAGGAAATCAAGTGAGAGGCTACTTTGCATAGCTTGTGTTGAACATTCGGACGGTTATGATACGCCATCCTGTGCGAAGAAAGAGTGAGTTGTCATTTCCGGCTGTTGGTCAATACGACCCACATAACGCAGCTCCAGACGAAGCTCGTGACGGCAATTATCAGGCATGGGATGCTCGTGTAAGCTTACCAAGAAGGGGGGAAATGTTCTCAGTATTGTTTATTAGCGGTGAAGCGAGTTGATTCCTCACCATCCAACGGGATACCAGCAGGGATGACTGTCACCGCGAAGAATCCTACTTGTGTCAAACTCAGGAAGATGAAGAGACCTGCCGGGATCAAGGATCAGCGACATGATCGTGCAGCAATCGCAATGGCAACTTACCGTACATTACTTTCCTGAGCTTGAGATAACCCGATCGTGCCGGCGTCGGTGAGGCTTCATACTGCGGTGGACGTACTTCAACTTGAGGCTCTTGTCGCGGTTCATAAAGCGGCAGAGGCTGCTCGATCTGAGCCTCGAGTCCCGAGAAGGCTTCGATGTCTTTCTTCAGCTTGTCATCAGAGACCATCATTGGTACAACTATAGATTCGTGAGTTTGGTCCGTTGAGGAATATGAAAATCTCAAGGCTGCATTTATCCCTCATTTAAAGGGCATGACCCTTGGTTCCGACCTCATGGCGACATGGCCCTATTTCAACACACGACTGCGGTGTCCATCCCCACAGATGAGAATCGGACAACAGATTCCCCAATACGGCTTAGTATCACTGATGGGAGACCGTTCATGGGACCTAGGAAAGCCGAATGCGCAGTCTGAACTTGATGGAGACTGTTTTCGCCGAATTGTTGCTCCATACGGAAAACAAATTGGCTCGATCTGTTACATCATAGGGAACAAGAGTGCCCGTCCAGTTGGTCTCATTGCAAACGGAAATTCCACCCAACCGATGGCGAGTTCGTCTCTCAAGATTGCTTGACACCCATAGGCGGTATGAAAGGGGTCCAGCTCATTCCCCAGGATACCATGAGGTCGAGGCAACAAACCAGAGGATGTAATGCCTCCGATAAGTGTCCCAGCAGTGTCAACACGGAGAAAAGCTGGGTGTCCATTGGATCTCGAAGGAAGAATGCGAGCAAGTACCGTCAATCCAGAGAGATATGAGCTCGCAATCCTGACTCGAGGTTCGAAAGATGTCGATTTTCAGCCTGCGATGCCATAAGTACAAGGCTTACAGCAAACGGAGAGGCGAGGACTCGTGAAAACGGAGGCACGTCTTTGAGACCGAAAATTACGGCACCGGGCGGCACCGTCGGAGGTTGAGAATCTGAATGATATGATTGGTCGGGATGCCGGACTCAGCCGCGGGGTTAGTTCAAGGAACTTGAGAGGTTCACGGCGAATGCTCTCTGGCTTGCTCTGGCTGCTTGCTTTCGTACTGCTATGGATCCTCTCAAGATATCCCATCTTGCTGCCATAAATTTTCAACACTTCCATCAATGTTGGACTATTCCTTCAGAATCTGTAAAGGCTCGTTTGTGTAGTATCCCGGAGCGAGTCACTGTGATGCAAAGAAAAGAGCGTATCGAGAGTTGCTGAAGGTGCGGGCCTATCTGTTATTGAGGTCGAAACCATTCTGAGGTTTTCACAGCTTATCAAATACCATGACTTGTCTTCAGGTCGGAATCTTAAGCTTGCGATCGTTGGGAACACTCTCCTCAGAAGATCGGGCTCTCAGTATGAATTGCCCAATGCTCTTCTGTCGGAACACATCACCATGATCTTCATACGACCAGTACAGTGCAGCTCGGAGAATGGTATCTCGCCGGGTTTCTTAGCATTTCTCTGGTCGTCCAAGAGTTTCTCCTGGGAAGTTGATTTGGTCAAAGGACATTGGCAGCCAAAATTACAAAGTCTGGCACTTATTGCACTGCTTTTCTTGGGCACCGGGATAGGTACACACTTGTACGGTATGCCCATTTTGATGTATCAGAAGTGACTCAAGGATAGTGTATAGGTCCTGCTCGTGCTAGCTGATCGTTCGTGTAGACTCGCTGTCTTTTAATTCCACGCCCAGTGTGATCCTCCTGTGTTTGCAGACCTCGACATCCCGAGACAAAATATCGAACCCAGTTCACAATGGGAATTAGACGCTGTGCTGGCAACACGAATCCCGTTGCACCGAGTTCAGCCAACTAACGCTCCTTGTGTCCGATACCCAGTCTTCGCAATTATCACAATAATTTCCATCCTATCAATTTCAGTAATCAATCATTCGGGTCTTCAAGACAAATCGTATAAGAAGCAAAAGCGTCAACTTCAAACAGGTACATGGGTTCAAACATGAAAGGGACACGACCAGCGAGCATAGTAACATTGAGGTTCTGATTCGCCTACTTGGTGAGTACTGGAAGGCTGCCCTCCCTTGAGACCTCAGACACCTCAGCGGCTTCGTCGTCTGTAGGGAGCCGAATGTGTCCCTCGTCAGCGATATTTCCATCGAGCCCCGTTCCGAATTTGCGGGCATTTCTACGGATGATCATGGCCATATGGATCGCTGTTGAAATGATTTATTGGTACCGTTAGCTTTCGTAACAATGGCTCACAAAAGGACTTACATAGCCCGACCAGGATGTAAGATAAGATGCTTTCTATCGAGGTGTAAGTGCACCAGGCGATATAATTAACGCTGCATTCGAGACCGGCAGAGATCGGCGACACAATTGCTGGTGCTGTTACCCGCACGGCAACACGACATCAATCTTTCGAGTAGCATGCGACTGACATTCGGGTACTCACCGATCCACAAAAGAGCAAGAAGCTTGAAGGAAATGAAGTGAGTCCTTGCTTTGCATAACCAAACTGGGGTGTTTGGACGGTCATGATATCCAATTCTAGATGAAGATGATGAGTCGCTATGATACTATTTGGTTTATGAGCGCCATTGGAGAGGACTCACAGAACCAAGATCCAAATAAAACTGATGGCAGCGATGACGAGGCATGGAATACTTGTGTAAGCTGTCCGAGAAGAGTCATCAACTAATGTCTTTCAGAAAATTTCCTTGGGCTCGATCCTCACCGACGAACATGTAGCCTCTGGGGAGGACAGTGATTCCAAAGAACACCAACTGTGCTACGTTCAGGAAGAGGAAGATGACTGGTGCCGGGATCCATCATTACAGCAGCTTCGGATTGATAAAACGAGGACGTACAATACACTACCCTTCTCATGACGGTATATTGTGCTTGCGTTTCCGTAGGCAAGACCTGCTCATAGTACTGTAGCGCGGGTGCTGTGAATGGTTGCTTATCATTGATTCCAAGGAGGGGTGCATTCTCCTGTTGCCTCATCTTCTCGTTCAACACGACCATAAGAAAATGCAAAGAAAGTGGGGATTGTAGGCTTGGACGATTGTGAGTGAGTTATCAGTCGAAAGTAAGCTTGAAACAGGGGATCCGAGTCAGTCGTATATATACATCAAAGTGCCGGCGCAGCCTTCGGCAGGTTCCACCTGTAGTTGTCACCCACTGCCGCGTCACAACGGCACTGGAGGGAGTACCCGAATTGGCACGATTGGAACAGGAATATCGAAACATCAAATGCCGTCGTACGAAATCGCTGATGGCAGACCCTTCTTAGGATCGCAATGGACCGAATCCGCAGCCCAAAGCAGTCATGTGTGATGAAATGAGCCACGCTCTCGTTTAATATCTCCAGTAGGTATTAGATATCGTCCATGTTGTCCGGCGTCGTACGGTGTTCCTCTCATACTATAGAAGCCACCGTGTGTGATCAGTTCCCAGGGTACCAAAGATTGTGTGCAAGAGCCTGAGAAAGTGACTGAGGGTCAGAGTGCGCCTTCGGTTCCCCAAAACGGAAATCAGACGCTCATCTGGCTTTCACAGCGCACGGATTCTGCCGAAGTCAATTGATTGGCCAACTAAATTCACATTCCGTTGACTCCGACTTTCTATCAGCAATACTTACCGTCTCCGCAGCTATCTCAATACGGTTCGTTATTCGTTATTGTTAACAACCATATATTGCAATCATCCATCGAGGAATCCCAAAGTATGACAGAGACAAAACTTTCAACGTTCAGGACACATCAAATCAGACATAACAATCATCAAAGGGACGCAGCCCGCTGCAACATTGGAAGCTCTGGCTATATTAGACCTGATTCTCAGAAACTGTGCTTATGCTCAAAGTATCAGACTTCTCTGTCACCCCATATGCAGAAGAAAGGGGCTCAGCATTCGCCACATGAGCAATGTTTCCTTGGAGTCCCGTTCCGAATTGTTTGGCGTTTCTCCGAATCAAAAACGCCATTTGGATCGCTAATGACACAGATTAGTTTCTTGTTAAGTGGAAATTATTCCAATGGGCCTCCAAATGACTTACACATGATCACAAGGATCCAAGACAAGACACATTCCGTCGTGGTGTAAGCACACCAGGCAATATACGAAACTCTACATTCGAGGCCCGCAGAGATTGCTGTCACAATTGCTGGAGCTAGTTTCCCCCGGACAACCCGTCGTCAGTCTTTTGGGTGCGCTAAGCCAACTCTTGCAAACTCACCGCTCCATATGACAGCAAAAGCTTTGAAGGAGATAAAGTGAGTTCTGGCCTTGCACAACCAATGCTGCGACGCCGGACGGTTATGGGTCACAATCCTGAAACGGAGGTCATTAGCCATGTCTTTCTCATCACGATTGCCGTTGAAGAGAGCTTACAGAACACAAATCCAGATACAACTCATTGCAGCGATGACGAGACATGGGATGCTGGTATAAGCTACGGGAAGGAGCCATCAAGCACGGTCGATCTCGAGATTGTATCAAACTAGACCCTCACCGACGAACATATAGCCTCTGGGGAAGACTGTTATAATGGAGAACACCACCTGCATCACGCTCAGGATGAGGTACAAGCCTACCCAGCCCGATCATTATCAATAGCTCCATAGCGATGACCATCAGGACGCACCATACACCACCTTCCTCAAGAGGGTGTAGATTGTCTGCAAAGATGAGATATGCTCGTACTGCGGTGGTTGTGCCTCGGATGGCCGCTCATACAAAGGCGGGGGCAGCTCATCGCGAGCCTCAGCCAACGATAAGACTATAGCTTGCTGGGTCTTCTCATCGGGATCGACTACAACCTTCATGACCACAAGAATCAAAGATGCGAGTTTGAGTCGTAAATCAGTTCGTGGGTGTGTGTCGTGAGTTCAGAGCAGGGTTGAAGATAGGGTTTCCCAACGCATATATACAACATACTGCGGTCGGCAAGATCCAGCGGATCCCTACTGCCGGTTCATGTCCCCAGGCTGCACATGGTCTAGGGTCCATCGGGACCGGAGGGAATAAGGCCAACTACCCAAATCGGTATGAAGAAAAGCCCACATTTCCAAACACGTTCCTTTTGTACACAATCACTGATGGCAGATAGTTTGTAGGACCTCGATAAACTGAATGCGCAGTGTCCCGCAGTCGGCGAATCAGCTAGCCCTCGCTTATTATCTCCCGATGGGTAGATGTTGTCCACGCTACAGATTCTTTCATCTGGAGGGCGTTTTCTGTGGAAGTTTCAAGACTACCAGGACCCGCGCGAGTGACACGAAGTGCTAGATAAGACATCGGGTCTTATCAGAGGCTGGAAGTACGAACAGTGGCCTCTCCTAATACCAGCTTCCTGCAGTGGTCTTCCGTCTACAAAGCGACGTAGGTCCACATGTATCGTCTTCTCGCCATAAACGACCGAACGTCCGATCAATAGAGAATTGAAGTAGGCAGCACATTCAAGTGTTCGTGAGTATTGATACAATTCGTGATAACATACAACTCCATCCATCCAAGTCATCAAGCAGCCTCCTTCATTAACCCTGGCGTGGAAGTCTTCGAAGTCATGAAAGCGTCCAAGGTAAAATGGTTATTGGAAGTCTGAGCGATATTTCCATCAAGCCCAGTCCCAAATCGTTTCGCACGTTTGTGAATCACGAATGCCATACAAACAGCTAGGATGAAGACGATGGTCAGCGTCGACTTTTAAGTTCCGCGAGGCCAGGTGACATCTTGACGACATACATGTGATGGCAAGGATCCAAGACAAAACGACCTCCAAAGCGCCGAAAGGGCACCAGAAACTCGTGAGGATCCAAGGGTGAGCACCGCTGCAGATCATTGTAGCAGATATCGTAGACATGAATGCAGACGCTGCGAAGGATAGCCCGTGAGTTACTGTTTGACACCTTCACAAATACACTCACCAAACCAAAATACAGCAAAAATGATGAACGAGGCAAAGTGAGTTCTAGCATGAGTAATTCTATGTTGCGAAAAGGGGCGATTGTTGAATCCGAGCCTGTAACCATTCACGTCAAATCGAATGACTCTTGTTCGTGGTAATTTGGGACGTACATCACGGATATCCAGACGAAACTCAAGAAAGCGAAAGAGAGAGAAACAATGCCCGAAAAACGCTAGAGGTTCAATCAATGCATTAACCACAGATTCATTGGCTCTTTACAAGAGCGGTACTTACTAATGAACCAAGGGTCATAGAGCAGGAGTGTCAAGGCGTAAAAAGCCGTCAGGGCCATCGTCAAGACCATGAAAACACCTGTATCACATCGATGTCAAATCAAAACGTTATCTCCACCCCAGGGTCCAGATAGAACGTACTGTAGACAACCGTTNNNAAAATCGTATACTTCGTACATTGCGGGCTTTTTCAGTCACATGCTGCAGGTCAACAGTAGCAACGGTCATGGGCTGAGTTCGTAGGCAGAGGGGTCTTTCACTTCAATCCCCCAATGACATTTTCCCCAATCGACCCCAATATATACCATGGATTTGACAGCAAGCGGGGCAAGGTCGCCGTTGTGTCCACTAGCACCAGGAAGGCAATTCGCTCTGCATACACGGGGCCCCAACCTGAAGCTCCGAGCAGAATAACCGTGGATTCGAGTGTGAAAAGAGAATCTCATTGCGAACGACTGGTTCTGTTGATATAAGAACAGAGGGAGGAGAATAGGCGTAGCACTAAATATAGACAGGAGGGACGGTAAGGTCAACGCTTCAATGGGACAACGACGCATAAAGAGGAGCAAACTAAAGCCTACTAACACCGAGCGATTTCATTGGGCGAGCGACTTGTCATCATTGATTTTACTGCGGCATTCAAGATATCTACATTTGGAAACGGGAGAGCCTGAAGACCCAATAAGCCGCATGCAACTTGTTTTGACACACGAGGACAGACCTCGTTTTGGCAATGAAGACGGAGAGCTTATTTGTCTGCATAGCTCGAAGACAGAAAGGGGCCTTTGTCAAGTTGCTACCTGAGAGACATGAAAATTTCACTTGTTCGCCAATTCTGAATGTATCACGCTGATACCCACCTTGAAGAATCCCAACCAACGGGGAAGTCAGACGGAGAAAGCAGCGTCACGTCATGTGCAGAACCAGGGAGAGGATCCTCATAAGCGACAAAAACTTGAGAAGAGGCAGTATCGCTGCCTACGGAGGCTATCTCACTTGCCGGTCCACTGGGACAGTAATACCGACAGGGTCCAATCTGTCTCATGAAAGGTGCGTGATACGCCGCTGTCGCCACGTTAACATTGCAGGAAAATCATTACTTCGAGGAAACCAGAAAATGCCAAGTCGTCCTCGCCAATCTGCCAAAAAGACTGAAGGGGCGTCGGAGCAGTTTCAGGAAAGTGTAGGGACACCAACGCCTATGTCATGAGAAACACAATCAGTCGCATGATGCAGAGATGAGCGATAGAACCCAACGATGAGTAAATTTGTGGCGCCATCTATTTCGGTTTCCCTTCTGAACATGTCACATACCCTTCGAATCGGAGTTGTTGCAAATGACACAACTCAGACCATGTGAAGCGCGCCTCAAACACCCCATTCAACGCGCAACGCACCGTGTGTGATCACAACCCTCGTCGAGAAGCGACTCAAATCAGCGTTCCGATACAGGAGGAATCACCACACATCTGAGGCACAAGAACCAACCGAAGACTCGTCATGATTCATCACCAAAGCGTTTCCTTTCTGATAAATGCAATCAGGGGCAACTGATGGGAACTCGGGATGAGGTAGGAAAGAGAAGGAGAGATCTGTTCTGCGCAGTATCCAATGACACTGCCCAATGGAATGTTTCGATGTTCGAGCAAGTTGGACTTTGCAGGGTCTTTGGCTCTCGAGCTACATGTTCTGGCTCCGACGCTCCAGCCTTGGCCTTGAACCCCTCCACCGGGAGAGTCTATGCAAACACGATAGACACCATCAAGGTAACGGCATCGTATGAAATCATGGGCGTCTGGACCAGGAAAAGAACATGAGTAATCCACAACCTGAATCCGAGGAGTAGCGAGAACTGGCCCAAGTATCCAGCATCCAAGAAAAAAGAGTAAAACCAATACAAGTACAATGAGCGATCACAATACAACAGCATGAGGTGAATAACAGCGCAGAGCAACAATAGAGACCCTTGATAACCAAACAATCAAGAACAGGCGATAAATAATTGAACAATGGGAAAAGGGTCCAGAGTCGTTCGTTCAGCGCTCAAGACTTGAAAGGATGAGCCGTCCCGGCCGGTATGTCACCAAGCCGAAGGTGGGTTTTTGAACTCTGAGCCACGTTTGACAGGAGCCCGAAGCGCTTTGATCGTCGATGGATGAATGTGGCCAACAAGGCGGCTGGGCGAACGAGGAGCCAATTGAATTGTTAGTGAGAACGGCGGTGACACGGCTATACTAAGTTTAGAACTTACAGAGGCCAAACAGAATCCAAGCAATCACAGTCTCCGATACTGTCGCCCCACAGAAATACGGCGTTCCATCCTCGTCGATGAGGTTGTGACATTCGTCTGGTAGTAGCATGGACATCATGACTGCGACGACTTCAGGTACAAGTAAGGATCGGAGTGACAAGCGGCGGGTAGAGGAGCTAGGCACGTACTGAACCACGGTCCCGCAACCATGACAATGGAAATATAGTGTGTCCTCGCTTTGCAAAGCGGATGTTGAGATCTTGGCCGATTATTGAATGTGAGCCTGCAGCCGCACGGGATCGTAAGTCATTCCAGATTGCGTTTTGCCACGTCGGTGCGATGGAGCAGGATCTCGACTTACAGGACACATATCCAGAGGGAAGATAAGACTGCCACTGCTAGCAGGGCCATGCTGAACCAACCTGGAATCGTTAAGTTTGCTTTCGTGTCATACATTCAATAGGATTCAACTCACTGAGTAGCACGGATGTCCCCGGATACACCATAGTGAAGGTGCCAAGAATGACCTCTCCCAACCCAAGAAACAGCATGACACCTGTGGGTGGCGAAACGAAACCAACTCTCGTCAGCCCTCTCAAATCCCAGGAATAACTCAAACTCACTGTAGCATGTTGTACGAACGATCAAGTACGGCAACTCCATTGCTATCGTCTGAGTCCTATGCGTATAGAACAGCTCATAGGTACGGGCAGCCTCGTGGGTGAGCCAACTGTTTGTATCAGTGCGTTTTCTTATAAAGGGTCTCTCGGATTGATGCCGGTATTTGGCGCTGATGGGAGGGGGATAGAAAGTAAGGGACGTTGAGCGCTAAACAAAATACTGAAAGCAGTCCTTTATATTGGGAGAGTTGTCGGAAGGGTCGAGGAGCTGTATGGAACGTACCTAGATTGGATACGACGTCCCCAAGGAGACACAGATATCCGTCAGGTAGGACATTGTTGGAGTCGGTTGGGCAGCGAAGGAGTGCATTGGTACCGCGGCCCACATGGAGCCTGGGAGTACAACACACGATTTTTGAATAACCTGTCCAAGAGGTAGGATCAAGTCTTTATATGTTAATGATTTCGAGGACGAAGAAGTGGGGTCCAAGGCCGAAAGGAAAAAGTGGATGGAGACCACGGTCAACGACACGCGACATGAAACTGTTCGCTAGACTCGAGTGAGATGAGGACACAGCCGTGTGCAATGTTATGTTATCTTGCCTATTAAGGAAGGCATCCATGTTCTGAAATCCAGATCGATCAGCGACTTCGGTACACGATCTGCAGTGACAAGTAGCAGTGTATTTGGGTTCAGAAAGGAAACATGGAAAAAAAGATATAAAAGCCAGTGCATCTGGATATCAGTCCAACGAAATGAAGCAGATTCCTCATATGGGAGCGAGATTGAACCTCGACCCCGCCAATCGCCTCGATCGTATCCTGATTTGGTGTTCCCGCCCTCCCGCCTCTTCCCTCTTTTGGCTCTCAACGCGCCTTGCTTAAAACCAAAACTCAAAATATGATATGACTTGATTCAACAATCACAGTCAATAAGACCTTCTACCAAGTCGGTATGTCAGAGAAACCTCGCCTTGCTTTACTGATTGTTGACGTCCAGGAAGACTTCTGTCCACCGGTAACTATTCATTTCCCTTATCCCCTCTCAAACAAAATACAAAGACCTCACCAATCCTCTTCACCCCCAGAACGGGTCTCTCCCAGTCCCAGATGGCCGAGCCATCATCCCAACAATAAACGACCTCCTCTCCCTCCCCTTCACTCTCAAACTCGCCACCAAAGACCACCACCCACAAAACCACACCAGTTTCGCATCAAACCATCCAGGTCTCAAACCCTTCGAATCATTCATCACCATCGTCAACCCAAACAACCCATCAGAGACTTACGAATCTCGCTTATGGCCTGATCACTGTATTCAAGGTACCCCAGGGAACGCCCTCATACCCGAACTCGATCTCCCCAAAGTCGATAAAATCGTTCTCAAGGGATGCGATCCACGCGTGGAGATGTACTCTGCCTTCAAGTCCCCCCTGCGAGACCCACCACTTCTCACTGCAGTCAGTGAATTAAGCAGTCTTCTCGAAGATCATAAGATCACAGACGTGGTCGTTGTCGGTCTGGCTGGTGACTATTGCGTCAAGGCCTCTGCGATCGATAGCGCGGAAGGCGGTTGGAAAACATATGTGGTCGACGAAGCGACTAGGTGTGTTGGCGGTGATGTTGCATGGGAAGAATCAAAGAAGGAATTCAACGAAAGAGGTGTAAACGTTGTGAATCTGGAGTGGGTCAAGAAGGCAAGTGACGAACTCCTTTAATACTCTCCTGCTGATGGACGGCTTTGTTTCCAACCATATAGGAATTCTTTAGTGGAAATTGAACTCTATGCCAATGTATATGCGCATTCAATTGAATATGTACTCGAATACTTGTATATTATCAGCAACGAGACTCAATTCTATGATTGGTATGCCTATTTCCACGACGTCTCTCCTGGTTTGAAAGACATGACATTACATTTTACGCTAGTGAGAATGAGAATAACAACAAAGCACGATCAGTCCAGAATTAATGCATGTAGTAAACGACAACATAGGAGATCCCAAAAGCAAATAGCAAAGAATAATCGCAATGAGTAAAACGAAGGAACAATTCTTTCTTGATACGCATTCATCCCATTTCCGGCGACACAAAATCAGTATCCAGGATTTCCAGTTTTTCCAACCCTACGGTGCCTGCGCCTCCCACCTCCCCAAAGCACTCACATCAACACTCGTCTCTCTCCCAAGCACCATCTCACCAACGACCCACCCCGTACCCAAACTCAAGCTAATTCCCCATGGCCCATGCCCACTGACGACAAACACACCTCCCTTCACCTTCGCACCATCACCCAAATCCGCCTCGTGCATCTTCGCAATGACAGGTCTACCAGTAGGAGCCACCGGCCGGAAACACAACCCCGATCTCAACACCTCGGATCCAGGCCCGAGCAACTTCATCCCCACCGAAGTCAGGGTCTGAATCGCATTCGCTGACGCAGTTGAAATCGACGCATGAGTCGTAGGTGAGTTCCCGGATGCATTTGACGACATTGATGGTGGAAGATGAGGAAGTGGGATCGTCGATGAATTCAAGCCACCCAACCAGATCTCGCCCCCAAGTCGAGAGAAGATCTCTGGTGAGAATCCGGCTTTATCTGAGGTAAAGATAGCTTGGCATATATTTGGTCCTCCGGAGAGGCTACTTGTTGCTGTTCCCGATGCCCGAGGTGCAATCTCGGTATCACCATCGTTTTCCAACCCTCTGCGAGCGCCATTTGCTACTGACGGTGTTTGACCCGTAGGATTCGCAGCGTCATGGAGAGGCGGGACCTGTATCGAGCCCCTTGATGAACTCCGAGGGTGTCGGTACCGACTACGTCGCGCAGCTGCAGATTGTTCTCGAGGCGCTGGTGGCCAGTTCTTTGTTTTCATGACAATTGAATGTCCTGCCAATGCCGTAATCCTGGGAATCCTCCCAGCATTGGGAAAGAGTGTACGATAGACCCTCGGCGCCCAACACCCTGCGGCAATTATGATACTGTCGCACGGAAGATCAATCGTCCGACCATGATGGTGGTGGTTCTGCGACCGGGAAGAAGGAAGTTCAACACGAGGTGATTCGGGGTGGACATGGCGATCGCGATTAGAATTCGGACTCGATGGTGCCCACTTTTGCCCCGAACCCGGGAGGGGGGGACCCTGCTTTAATGTTGGGGAGACTGGAGGAGAATACGAGGAAGTCTTTCCTGGTCTGCGGGTCGGATGCGGAACAGGAAATTGGGTTTCGAGCGCCGTCGTTCCCGTGTCGCCGCCAGCACCAGATTCGGTGACAGGAGTCGCACGCGTTCACCAGCGTGACAGAAACCTCTCCGCGTCGCTGGAACTAGNNGTGGTCGTCGGCTTCAGGGCGAAGGTGGAACGTCTGCTCGTTCTCGAGGTACTGTATGCGAATGAGTGTAGGTGAGTGAGGGTCGTTCGGATCTTGTTTCATGAGTTTAGTAGCTCGTGCAGGGTGATGAATTGTTACTCCGCGTTTTATGCACTCAGAGTAGAGGAACTGGCATAGACGAAGTGGGTCACTGAACCCACCGAGGCCAGATTAGACATGAGAACAAGACACTAAACCGTCAAAAATGGTACTCTGTGCGTTGTTGTGAGTCCACTCACACTTGTGCTGTTGTTGATCTGTCTGAAATAGCTTGCAACGAGCTAGGCTGAGCGCGAATCCAAGAAGGATAATCTTCATCATTCGATGACTCGGCCTCGTCGTTTTCAGGTTCTTCAAACCCCTGCACATTCGCCCGTCTTGAATCACTCAACACACCATCTATGTGGCAACAGACATGGTCACCGGGAAAAGACAACGGAAGAAATCATCATTAGCGCTTTCGGCAACATCACCACGGGCGTCCTCACCGCTACTTCTATTCACATTTCCATTCCTGTCTCCGTTGATCCTGACATCACTTGTCTGTTGCTCCTCCTGGTATTCATCATCCCGATCCATACTATACGCAACGCTCTCACACCACCCCCATTTCTCCTTACCTCCCTCTTCCTTGGCCAATTGTTTATGAAGCTCATACGAGAATGCGCCAAGCGGAGCAACAGTAGGACCGAACCAATCTTTTGCCAAAAAGCCAGCAGCCTTTCCTGAAGCCGAAGCAAACAACTCTGGTGAGGGGTCGATGATGTGTATCGAGTTGTCTCGGAGATTCAGATTTGGCGGGGGTCGGTAGTGATGGTGATGGTGGTGGTGATGTGCGGACGGACGGTCGCGGTGGCGATGGGCAGCATGGGCATGGTGCGAATGGGGATGAGAGGAGGGTGGAGGGTATGGGCCGTGGGGTCCGAGGGAAGCTGTCTGCTGTGTCGGGGTGGATTCGGAGGTGAATTTTGATAGGTAATAAGCTGTGGAGAGGCCAATGATGCCGCCGCCGAGGATAACGATGGGCATTTGTGGACTGGGGTGGGCAAGGGGGAAGGTGGAGCACGGGATGGAGGAAGGATAAGG